>JANTPZ010011828.1:0-16075 GCA_025593235.1 Vachellia pachyceras | reverse complement strand
GGTGTTATTTAATCAATATTATCAATCTATATAAATTGGTTAACTTGTATTTATAATCAAGAGAGAGAGAGAGAGAGAGAGAGAGTATTTTGGTACCAACAAATGCTTATGAAAACTGTCACTTTATCTTCACCGTATAAGCTGTGCAATACAATTGTGATATTTTCTGAGACTCAGTCAATTTGAACTGTCCAGCCATTATTGTCCTCCAGATCATCTAACTGGATGCCTCTAATTGTACCAAAGAGCTTCATTGATGTTGTTTCTTTTCCAGTTTTAAATTCAACCCTGCACATAAGTAATTACATTATCAATTTAATTATCACTCTTTTAATATGTGATCACGGTTTTGGCTTTCCAATTATGATCCAAAATCAAGTTTTGTAAGTATATTACAACCAAATTTATTCTCAAATTCATAATTATGAGAACCACAGTTTGGGATAGTTCAAAACAAAGCTTTAGCATTCTTTACCATAGAGGATATTTAGAAAAAGTTTAGTTACTTATATCTAGTATGTTAAATTTATAGATAAATCTACATATGTATGTTAACAACTAATAATAGTAAAATAATAAGTGCCCATTTTTTATAAATGAATTTACAAGTGTATATACTTATTTTAACAACTAAGAACAAGATAACAAATGTGAATGGAACACTTCACTTAAAGAATATATGTAACTTGATATAAGTTTTGTTTATATATATTAAACAAGAAATTTAATTACCGTACCTTTTGTGTTGGTAAGTTACACTTTTGACAGGAGAGATTCCAACAGCAGTTCCAGTGAAGAAAACCTCATCAGCTTCAAGAAGTTCTTCAACTGAAACTCTGCGCTCTTCAACCTAATCACATTTTCATTAATTCATATCAAATTTTCTCAGTCAAAACTTCACTTTAATTCATCTCTCTCTCTGTCTCTCTCTCTCTCGCCTTTCAGCAACTGGATATGACTTGGTGTCCCCATTAATTAATTCCGACTTAAGTTGAGCCGAGTCTCATCATAGTGGTCTGATTTCATTTAAAGAGAAAAAAAAAACCAGTTCTATCATTATTAAAATGATTTTTTTCCATGCCATTCTATATACAGAAATAAAAATATCACCTCGTAACCCAAGTTAAGAGCTAGGGGGATGATGCTTTTTCTTGTAATTCCTGGTAAAATAGTTCCGCTAATCACCGGTGGATTTGATATTACATTACCCTGAACATTCAATGAGTGAATTAATTAATTAATTAACCAATTAACAGAAATCATTATTTTTTTTTTGTTCTTCAGAAATAATAATAAAAAATTACACAGGAGTGATTAATTAATTAATAAATATTTACCTTTAGAATGAAAACATTACATGAAGACACCTCCTCAATATATTTGTGTTCCACTGCGTCTAGGAAGAGCACATCCGAAAATCCATTAGCTTTTGCCTCTTTTGTCACTTGGAAAACCTGCATTGAGTTGGAGACATTTACCTAAATATTCCTTCCGATGCTCTTTATAAAATACCAATAATCAAATTACGTAAATGAAAAATTAGTTATAAACAATAAATATGTCAAAAAAATTATAACCCTGTTTCAAAATAACCCTTATTTATAAGAAGAGTGAGTGAGAAAGTGGGTGAATAACTAATGCAGTAGACTGAAATAATATTAATATTTTCATATTGACCACCAGTGTCTCTTATAAATGAAAACATGTCATCCCTAGAAAAAAATTTCTCTTGTAGATAGAATTAAATGGAGTATCAATTTAATATCCACTTGCAGATTTAATAGAAAATATTAAACTAAAAACACACACTAATAATAAGGCATCTGATTTATCAACACACATATTGGACTCAGGGCAGAGACTGAACCTTAATCACAATACAAAACTAACATATCTTATTTTTCAAGTTATTTTATGAAATATTTAATTAAGAGGGCCCACCTAATTTATTCAATAGTATATCTAACTTTTGTTACTTATAATTTTGTGGTATATTATTTTGTTTGTAATTAAGAAAGAATATTATATACTTACAGGAGAATAGTTACTTATATTTTTTATTCCACCAGTTCCACCAGGCATAGCACGGGCAACTTCGCTTTCAATCAACAAATTTAGATCACCAGCTTGACCCTGTGTCATATATATTTGAAAACATGGAGAAAAATTTAAAGTACATAATAAATATTTCATGTAATCCTAAATGTAAGAGGTAGGTAACCACTTTACATAAACTAAAAAGTATTATTTATTAAAAAATTGCTTGTTTGTTTTACTAAGGCATTATTTTTTAATCATTTGCATTTAAGATTATTCTTATTGAAGTGTACAAAAAAATCTACGATAACATCTACTTTTGGTCTTTATAGTTTATGCTGATTTGGGTTTTGATCCATGAATTTCAAAAGTATTGATTTTGGTCCCTCAAATTCACTCTATCTAAAACCGTTAGTCTCTGCAGTCTTAAAAGGGCATAAGTCTGATGTTAACAATTTTGCTTATGCGTCACTACCCTTTGCTAATTATGGCCAAATGACATAATAATTGGATAAAATAATATTAAAATAATTATTGTATGACATATCCCTGTATTTTTTTTATCTTTCTTAGTTTTGGTTCCTAAAGTTTTAAACATATGGTTTTGGTCCTATAGTTTCATAAGGATTGTTTAACAGTGTTAATTAACACCATTAAGTTTATGAACCAAAACAAAAATTTGTTCAAAATATAGGGATCAACATTAAAATCTGTTTAAAGTATAGAGATTGACACTAAAATTGGTTAAAAGTACGGGGAACTTTTAAAACTACATAGAATAATAATTTTAGATAAAGTAAATTCAAGGGACAAAAAGGATAAATTTTAAACTTTATGGACCAAAACTAAATCAGCGTAAACTATAGAGATAAAAATAAATTTAACCCAAAATCTATTCTTATTGAATGTGTACAATAAAATTGGGGGCCATTTGAAAATAAAAGGGGGAGATTAAAGCGTAAGGTTTCACATTCCATTTAAAACAAAATCAAACCCGTTAACTTATAGATTAGATTTCGAAAGAAATAGTAGAAATGAATTAGTATAGAACGATTATAAAATTTGCACATTAACTGTTTATAATTTTTGTTAGAAAAAAAGTTATAGAGTGATTCTTATAGTAAAGTTAATCTAAGCCTTTAAATTAATAAATCTGACCTTATACTTGTTGCCAATGGGATTAGTATATATCTTAAGGTGGTTTCTCGTGAAGGTGAAATACCCATAACTGGTCCACTCCCAAATAAAAGAGGCCTAATGTACAGTGATCCTTTTCCATATGGTGGTATCTGAAATTAAGATAACACATAAATCAACATAAAAAAATAATATCTATTGACATAATTATTTGATATGTGATGTTATTGATAGGATCAAATTCGAATTCAAGTACTGTTGAAGTTAAGATAACAATAATATTATAAAGTGATTATATATTATCAACCATGAAATTAAGATTGTTTTCAAACCAAAATTAGCTAAAGAATTAAAAATTCTTTGACTTAGATCTAGTCTTACTTATAAATAATTAATTTTTCTAATATTATCTATAAATAATTTCTAAAATGTTTCACACAGATTAAAAAAAACCTTAAATTTCGTTAACTCCACTTTAAAATTCAACAACTTTTCGACTTTATCTTTATTTAATATCCAATGTAACATATCAAAACAAAATCAACATATAATAAATGAAGGTAAAATTACACATTAACATGAAAAATTTAATTAGATGAATGATAAATATGACTAAATAAAACTTTCTCTCTAAGCCATAAATAGAATTAGAGGAGTAAATGGATTAGAATCAAGATGAAGTGAATATATGTAAGCTTATTTTTTGTCGAAAAAAAAATCATATAACTACTTTAAGAAGTGATATAAGAAAAAAAGGTAAAAGAAAGTGGAATTAAATCAATTAATCAATAAAGCATTAATATTATATACCCAACGCTCATTTGCAAGAACGACTTGTTTAACTGCATGAATATATTGTTCAACAGAAGGTGCAGCCATCAACAATCTCTCAGCTCCCATTTGCACTCTCAGTGCATTCTCTTGAGGTCGAAATGTTTGAATTCCTCCATCTTTTCTTCTGTATGCTTTCATCCCTTCAAATAATCCCTACTCAACATATAATCATATCACAAATTATACTTTCCTTTAATTTAAAAGGTAAATGAAATACTGAGAATCCATATAAAATATAAAATTTCAGATTTTATATTATTCATAAGTTATGAATGGTATAAATCATCACTTAAGACTACTAAGTATATGCGCAAGAAAGTGAGAAGTTTGAATGATTACTATTAGTTTTATTATCCCTTTTGTTATCAAAATTATCATTTTTTCGTATAATAGGTCATTTTAATATACAAGATTATGCTTCAATAAATTAAGATTGTGTTTTTTTTTTTGGTGAAGAATTAAGATTGTGTTTTGAATCTCACATAACGAGTCTCAAAAAAACTTCAAGGCTCTCCCAACCTATAGGCTCGTTTTTTAAGATGTGTCTCCCTTTAAATTTGTGTTCATAATAAATGTACTTCCATTTAGAGATTGATATTCACTAAAAGGGTTGCTAAAGATGATTTTTGATCGGTAAGAGGTGGATGGAAGTGCCATGGTGTAGAGATGCCGTGGATGTTAGCTATCGAAAGAAGTGCTATGTTTTGTGGTATCGTACGTGGAGTTGCTATGGATATTTGCTCTTGGAAGAGATGCATTGTATTAAGTCCCACGTCAAGTAGCGTTATAAGTGATGTGTGGTTTATATGTTTAAATGATTATTTCTTCCAATATTTTAGTATATTGGGATGAGCTTTCCCTTTGGGTTTGTAATAATAACATATCCCTGTACTATGTTTATTTTTTTGCCTGTCCTGTACTATGTTTATGTTCTAGAGAATTATATTCAAGATACTTGGCTTCCATGCTTATTTTGAATGCGAGTGTCAGATAATTTGAACTAATTAAATTGAATTTGAACGATCTAATATTTATTTTTATTTTTAAAATTTTAAGAATGTAAAGTATAAAATAAAAGGTATAAGACAAATAAAAACTTACTTGGCCGTAATTCAGAACTGAAGAGTTGGGAGTGATCTCAATAGGCCCAAAAGGGATCAATGTCCCTTCACCAGTTAATGTGCCATCTGATGAACTTTTCATTATATACATTTGATCTGTTGAAATCACTTCACATCCAATTGTGTCCCAATCCATGTTCTTATATGTCTCTTCCCACTCCCTATATATATTAATAAAAATCTCAACTAAAATCAATCAAATACTAGATATAAAATCTACAACAAATTATACTATTTATAAATCATTAAAAACAATATGACACTCTCTGATTCTTTTCATGAGGTACTTCAACAAAAGATTTTTCTTTTTTGCCCTTTTTATAAGGCACCTTATGTCATTTTTATCACATTTTTCTTCATTTTGTCCTTATTTAATGTTGGTTCATATTTTCAAACTATCCTTTTGACTTCTTAAATTGTGAGTTTAATAAGGGCAAAGTTGAAATTTTCTTTAATTTTCACAAAATTAATGAGTTTGAGAACTCATCTTTGTTCTGTGCTGGAAATGACTCGTAAAAAAGATTGGGAGCAATTTTTAAAATAGCATGATTAATTACATAAAATTATTACATGTTTGGTAAATCAGATGGTAGGGATGACTTCCTTTATCCTCTTACAAATATTAAAATACAGAATATGCATAATATTTTTATCATCATAATTCAATAGTGACAATTTGTAATTTCAGTTAATTTTATGTAAGGGAACGATGAACATTAAACAATAATCTTTGTCATATTTATCTATATACCGAATGAATCCTTTGTCTAATGGAATTGAATATAGAGAATCAAATGATTCAAAAAGTTCTCGAGGAAAAAAGATAAAATTCTAATGTTAACGAATGTACTTAAAAAGAAAAGGGAGAAAGTTTTTCACCAATGAAAGGGAGGAAATTCGAAAACTCATCTGGAGGGTTTTATCTCAACAATATTTTTGGCTAAAAAAACTTAGTACGTAATTTGAACAAATTAATCAATGCAGAAATCTGTAACATTCCACAATTTATTAGCTGAGGAGGAGATTGAAAAAAATAAAGAAACTATACCTTTGAAGATTTAGGGCTTCTAGAGATGCTGCCAGTATTATTGAAGCTTGATATAAAGAATTAAACACTTAAATTTTCTGGGAGAGGTTCAAGGATGATGAATGAATAGAGAATGTTGGCCATAGCTTCCACTGGTGATTACCAACATTTTGTTTTGGCCACATCTTTTTTCAACACTCAATATTTATAGTATCTAATTAATAAGAATTCTAAATATAACTCCGAAATTTAAGAGATCTATTGGATTATATTAGACAAGCATGATTAAAAAAAAAGCATGCATGGTTGCATGGGAGATTATGAAACTTGAATTTATACCACACTAATTAACTTTCTAATTTTAAGTTTCTTTTGAAAACTTTTTTATTATGTGACCTAGAGAGAATCCATGCCCAAAAATTGCATCCATAATCAATCAGAGTTGGGCTTCAAATTTGATTATTGTAAGGGAGTTTCATTTATGTAAAGATGTAATTAGTTATTAACATCACGTACTCCCTTTGATTTACAATATAAGTCACTTTAATTAATTCATTCGAAATTAGACATGATAGTTAACTTATTAAAATTGTCATAAATTGAAAGTTTTTCCAAAATTTTCCATAACAAATAAGGATTCAAAGGAGAGAGAAATACAATGAATCATATTTAAGTATAAAATGAATAGGAAAATTTGAGAAACATTCGTTAATTATTCTTCAAATGACTTACATTGTTGACTAAGGTTATAAATGATTATATTGTGAATCGGCAGCAGTATGAATTAAGTAGAGACTCTAGTATGTAGGTTTATATTGTGAAGAATGGTTGAATTCTCACCAAAAGGTAAGGTTAACATATATCCTCACATCATGAGTCCTTGAAAGTTTATTAGGGTATATCACCCTTAAATCATGTCAGTAACAACAACAACACAACGTGCTTAAATTATGTAAAACAAACTAGAAATTGAAATTAGTTAAAATAATGAATATGTTAAAATATAATTATTTTCAAACTTATTTATGAAGGTCATGTGTAAGAGAAAGAATGGGTGGAGGAAAAAAGATGAGAGAAAATGGTGGAAAAAAGATGGAAGAAATATGCAATTAATTGGGGGTAAAAAAGGAAAAAGGCTTATTAAGCTTTTAGACAAAGAAGAATTGTTGTTTATATTTAAAATCAAATTCATTAAAAAGAATATTAGTTATAAATAGAACGGAATGGAGTATTATATTCATACTTCCTTTTCAAAGCACACGTTCCTACCTTGAAAATAATTCAGAGAGAAAAAAAGAAAGGAAGATACATTAGACTTGGGCGCAATTGCTGACTCCAAGAAATTCGTGATTTTTAGCTCATTTTCCTTTTCCATTTCATAATGAATGAACAAAACAAACTAAGGAAATTAATGACTTATTAATTAACTTACTTTCTTAATATATTTAAGTAAATGTATAAAACTGCATTTGGTTCCTATATAGATTAGCGCAATATTCAATTAAGAGGAAGAAAAGAGATATTAACTTTCTTTTTATGAAATACATTGGAGAAATATCAAGAAGTTGTAATATGAGCAAACGCTAGGCTACCATAATAATCCAAATATCATTTGCATAGTGTAACATCCAGATTTTCAATAATAAGATATCAAGGCTAAGTGAGTAGCTATAGACTAATGAAGAGTTCGAAGGATGAAAGAGAAGGAAATGAAAGGTAAAAATGTCATTATGCCAAACGTATAAAATAAGAATAAAATGATCATTTTGAAAAAGTAAGGAATCAAAATGTCATTGAGAAATACAGGAATCAAAGTGACATTTTAAAATAGGAACTCCCAAGTGTAAATTCAAAATTCCTTGGAATCAAATTGCCATTTTTGAAATTCAAGGGCATTTTGATAAATTGAGAAAGTTAAATGGTATATTGGTTAAAGTTTGACCAAAATATCAGAAATTTTTTCAAGATACCAAAAGATAGGAAAAATTCACTGATCAGTAATTGACGTTTGATTTAGGTCAAAATGACAGAAATAACCTTTATGGGAATTTTAAAGGTTATTTAATATTTGGCTATTTAATAAATTAATTAGTCAAATATAATTATTTAAAATACTCAAAGGCCTCAAATATCTAATTTCAAAGTAATAAAAAATAGTTAAGAAATTCTAATATTTTATAAAATTGATTTTAAGAGAAAGTCAGAAATGGTTTGCTAGAATGGGAGAAAAAGATACAGAAAAACCCCAAAATAGGATTTTTTTTTCAGAAATCAACTAAATACACATCCAGATGAATTATAAGAGTAGAGGAATTATAGGAATTTTTAATGACATAAAATTGGTCAAGTAATCAGAAAATTCCTGAAAAGCATTTTCGAAAGAAAATTTTTGAAGAAAGTAACCCTAAAGCAACTTTACTTTCATAAAAGAGATTGTGGGGTTTGAGAATGTGCCTCTTCTGCTCTTCTTATTTAAAGGAGAAAAGCAAGAAAAAAAATATTAACATAAGCGATAGATTACATCAGTGTAAAGTTACTCTGTCAGTGTATGTGGACCCCACAATTTTTATAACACTTTGGCAGTTTTTTTAAACATCCCAACCTTCATTATGCACCCAAAACACGACAGCCATGGGAGGAAAAATAGAAGAGAAAGGCGTGGACCAAAGAAGCAAGAAGAGGAAGTGAAATCAAGCAAAACTCAAGGTAAATGTTCAATTTCTTCCATGGATTTGATATAGAACCTCTACTCTTTCTTTTGAATGGTATAATTTTTTATATGTGGGAGTATTTTGGACAAATGAAAGTTAGGTTTTAGAGAGAGAAAATGAAGAGGAGAGGGACTTAGACCATATAAAGTTTACCAATCAACTTCTTATGCAATTTGCAACACATTAGATCATACAATTTGAGTTGATTTGGACTTATTGAATTTTTTGCATTAAACCCTCATTGGGGCTGCTGCTGCACGAAATTGATATGCAAGGGAGGATTTTTTTATTGTTAAATGATTGGGAAATGGTCTAGGAATGATGTTATGCATGTGTGAGATGATAGAAAATGAAAACCACACTTATTAGAATTTTTCTATGCATTTTCAGCCTGCAGCTGTTCTTGCAGAATGAGTGAGTTTGTGATGATTTTGATGCTTCCAATGAATTTATAAGGCAAAATTGTGTAGGGTAGAAATGAGAAAAAAATTTGGAAGCATTAGAATCAAAATTGGAAAATTTAGAAGTTTAAGGACTTAAATTTCAAGATTGAGTTTCATAGATTTCTTAATGTTATAGTGCATGTAAAATGGCTTAATGTTGATTCCAAATGCATTATATACGTGTAGTAGTGTTATTTGCAAAAGGAAGAGTTCAAGGTGCAAGAGAGAAGTTGTAAACCACTTTTAAAACTCACTTGTAAAGTTGAACACTTGAGGTGGCAAAGTTACTATCTTTCTCATTAATATTGCTCCTGGTTGTTGTTGATGAATATTGCCATGATTGTTTGCTAAATATATTCTATTTGTGTTAATGTGACATGTCATGAGTATGTGCAAATAAATGTTCAAGTAATAGCATTCATGGCTAACTTGTAGTTGTATGACAATCATGCATATTAATGTCATTGATTGCGAGTTTGCTAGGAGGACTTTTTGAAATCTCACTCTCCAATAATAACACCTTCTAAAAAAAAGTTCCAAGAGCAAAGACAAGGAACCACAAAAGTGAAGGTGGGTGATTTCAAATGCAAAGGAAAGCTTGGTTAATTTAAGAGTGACCTTATATTGTTTTCTTGAATTTTGGAAAAATTGTATGTTAAACCTATGCATTATGGAGCATGATGTATCTACTGTGTAAATAGGCCAAGCATGCTAGATTATCATGTGAAATTATTATATGCATTAGATAGAAAAGTGAGCAACAAACTGGCTATAAAATGGTCCATTGCCCTTACAAAAGGTCAAAGTTAGGGTGACAGTGAAAAATAGCAATTGAAGCCCAGATGATCTGAAACTTTTCCAAAAAAAAATATTACACACTCCAAATATTAAAGTGAGCTAAACTTTTTTAAATTTGGATATCTATGCAGAAAGTTATAATTTTCCAAATTTAAGGGAAAAATGTGAAAATTGAAAAAAATGATCAAATGAATAGTATAATTTCATGAATTAAATTTTATTAATTGGTCAAGAAAATAGATACATTAAGATTTTTCCTTGTATGAAATTTAATAAGCTTTATTTAGAGACTTGAACCACTCAATTTCAATTTTTATAGAATTAGTTAATTTCAAAGTTGGACAAAAATTCTAAAATTTTACCAAGTGAATAATAAATTTTAGTAAGTTTTGAAATTTCACTTGGTTAGTCAATTATAGAGTATGGATGGCACTAAAGTGGTTCGTTATTAGTCTATAAGATATATTAAGGGAAACTAACAGAGGTATTACACATAGAATCCAAGTACATAAGATATAAGGTAACCCATGTTCTTCTTGACTATTTTGCTGTTGTTGGTTTGAGTTTACTATATTATTCCATCTAGTATTTTATGACAATTCCCTCTACTTTTTTTTTTAATAAGCAACAATTGCCAAATGTGCAAAACGGACTATTAGTTAAATTGGTTAACAACAATAAATATGCAACTGATATAATTTTTTAGCAAATATAGCCTTATTCATAGAGAGAATAGAGAGAGAAAGACAATTAGAGTGAAAAGAGATGAAAGAGAATGATTGGAGAAATGAGTTGAGAGTGACATAATTAATTTGAGCTAAAAATGAAAAAGTGCAATAAATTCTTAGACAAACCTAATTTGTTACTTATTAAATGTACCAACTTATAAGAGATAATGTTGCTTATGGAAAGGGTTGAGTACTGTTTTGCATATTATCACGTCATTTAGTTTAACATCTTTATTGGCATTTTCAAGCTTTACAGTTTAGAGGAAGTGTAAATTGAAGCCCAAATAAAGAACATCTGACATAATTTGATGACTGAGAAAATCAAGAATCTTTATAGACAAAACCAATCATTATTGTTATAAAAAAACGATCAGTATTGTTAAAAAAGACTGATCATTATTGGGGGAATTAAACTCAAATTCTATGGAAGATAAATTATCACGATCACATTCAAACAATCATTAAATTGATATGAAATCTCAAACGAATTATGTGTGATTAATTTTGATTGCGAAAAGTCGGGTTTACTCCAATTTATCTTTCGTAGCACATTGACTTAGGGTTGGGAATGTAGGCAAACCCACACGGATTGGCAGGTTGGAAAACGTCAACCTACAGCCCGCCAACCCTCCAACTTTTTTTCTTTTTTATAAAATAAATTCCCTTTTTCTTTTTTTTATTCAGTTTTTCCTATAAGATTGCATATTTATATTATTCTCTTTCCAATCTATAAAAAAGTGTTCAATAATTTCCTAAAAATAGATTTTAATATTACCTTTTTCTTTGTAAAAAAATATTGGGATGAAAAAATTCAAAAAAATATAAAATATATTTTAAAAAAAGTGGGTTAGGCGAGCTGGTCCGCCAACCCGCGGGTTAGGGTGGCGGGCACGGGCCCAACCTGCAATTCCCACCCCTACATTGGGCAATCAATCAAAGTGTCATAACTTGTCAACAACATGACTACTTATATGTCCTAACTTGTCATTAGTTGCATCATAACCTATCTTG
Organism: Vachellia pachyceras; assembly: GCA_025593235.1. Lineage (NCBI taxonomy): Eukaryota > Viridiplantae > Streptophyta > Magnoliopsida > Fabales > Fabaceae > Vachellia > Vachellia pachyceras. Next base: position 4,228 of record JANTPZ010011828.1, on the reverse strand, counting down.
CCCTGGCTTGTTATTAGTAGTATATTGACTTATCATTGGTGCACCGTAACTTGTCATTAGTAACATATTAACTTTTTTCAGCAAAAAAAAAATAGCATATCAACTTTTTAAATGATAAATTAGGGTAAACTTATCTTTTCACAGTCTCAATCAATCATATATAGGTCCATTGGGATTTCATATAAATTTAATGATCCTTTGAAACCTGTCGTTATAATTTGTCTTCCATAAGACTTTAGCCTAATTTCCCCTTCATTACTTTTCGACAACATGTGGGTCGAATAGAATCCAATATATACATATATTAGTTAATAAAAGAATAAAAAAGCTTTTATTGTGTCAGTCAAGTTATATACGGATTCGAGAAATACCCATTCCCGGAGTGTCACGCCATCCTTACTCTTTTTAATAAAAATATTTTAAGCATTATTTTTTTTAGATTTCATATATCAAATTTTTTTAATTATTTCTCTCTCTACAACCCATTATAACATATATTGTAGAACCTATAAGAAAAGGCAGCGCAACATTTTTATGGGAAATATTATGAATGACCTAACACTCTGGAAGTATGTAAATATTTCTTTAGGAATTGTTGAACCCAAGAGTTAAAAATAGTAAGTTCTTGATTACCTAAAATAAAATAACCATAATGAAAAAAGTAAAATTTGGATTTCGTTCCTTGATTCACTCCATTTAGTATCATGTCTAATAAATATATAAATGCGTATGAGGATGCTCTAAAATTCATTTGAAATTTATTGAAGTCCTTTACTTAACAAAAACATAATTTTACCCTTGAAACAGGCCAATCAATATAGTTTATTACTTATCTAATACCGTTTCCCTCAAATAATGATTTTTTTACCAATCTTTGTTGTTTTTTAAGATCAACCTTAATTTTTAAACATTTAAAAATTCTTTTTCAGTATTTAAAATTTTAATGTCACTATATTTTTTTAAAAAGAAAAGAATTGAAAATAAACTTTATAAAATTAAAGCATTAAAATGAAAGCTTGCGTAAAATTAAAATATTAAAAGCCTCCCTGCCTCTAGTGCTCGATCCTTGAACCAGGAAAAAACTGATCCGAAGGGAAACCTTTTGGATTTGAGTGAACCGGACATAACCCAGATAACCCAACGAGTGGGTTGACTGTGTCATTTATATATTTTTGCATTCCAACCTTGAGATCAAATGGTTATAGAAAGAAAAGGATGTAAAGAAAACTGAATATGAAGATGGAGAAGAGAAGAATATCAATAAAGTACAACTCTAAATATGAAAGAATGAAAACCTTCGAAAAGTAGCAAAACTCGTATTCCCATGTGCTGATTTGCATGGCTTTATAATTATACATGGTAGGTTACTTTAGATTTGGAGGGTAGAGTTCTAGCTTATGGAGAAAAAATGGTTCAGGATCTAACTCCTTAAATAAGATTATAAGTGAAAGAATTTATATATATCTATGTATATTGTTTCAGTGGCTAACTCGTCTTGCGGCACGCAGCATTGGAACAACGCATTGATTGTTGGTGGTGGAAGCTAACTCGTCGGTGCATGGTTGTATTAGCGGTGGAAGCTGCTTTCTCAGTGTGATTGATCTCTAGTCGTTTGAAGGTTAAATTTAATACTCAAATTATGAACATAGTGGCACAACCTCGAGGTCAATCTTTAAGGAGCTTGGTTGTCTCTAAATGGCTAATTAGCAACTTACTTCAACAAAATCATGAAAGAGTGGTTCTGTCATCACAATGCTAGGTCTAAAGCACTATCTAACCTATTCTTTATTTTTTCTTTCCTTGTCAATCAAATTGAGATATAGCAAGGTGTGAATAAGAGAATGAACTGATGTTAATAACACTTCCCAATAATCATGACATCCGCCCTCGTTGCCTTCCAACATTACGGCTTATCCTCAACGCATTCTTGTTGTCACAATTAACACAGTTATGAAATGAAATCACAAAACATAGCCAAGCCACTTCAAAGAGCACTATCAATCAATTATACTCATAAATGGTTCACAACAATCATATATGAGAGTTAATTAACTACATGAACTGGTTGATGCTACGCTTAATCAAGATTCAATTCTCTGAACTAATATTATTGAATCCAATCAAATGTTCTAATCGTGAACAAGCAAAGGAAATGATATCACTCTACACTCATAGATATTGCGACATACTACCATAGGCCACAAACATGAAGAGCGAAAATGAGAACTGAAAACCTCCCTGTGCATATACAGCTCAGGCTCGGCATAACTCTTGGGAAGGTGACCGACTCAACCAAACATGGAAATGCAAACAGCAGCAGTGATGATAACATCCCGACTCCAAAGCAGCACCATGACTGAAAGCAGGAGTGATGATCAGCTCAGGTGGCCACGGGAAATGTCGGGGATGAGTTGTTCAGAAATGCAAGGATGAGATCATGCTAATTAGAGGGAGGAACACTCGATCTGTCGTCTGTTCCTTTGTAGTGGAGATTAATGGATCTCAACAAGATGGCCGACTGGATGTGATGGAGGTTGTGCTGGTCAGAGGCGAAGAGTGGTTCTGAACTGGATTCATACAGAGCTGTGTGTATAATTGAGGTCAAGCTGGTTGGAATCAGTACGATGAGATGGAGAGAGGTTTTGAGATAGGAGCACAGTGATTTTTAAGCGACAGCCTCAACTGAATGTGGCTGATGCTGTTATGTTTAGAAGCGGCGAGATGAGTAGAAGACGGAAAGAAGCGATCACATCTTACTGTGATTGCATATCCAAACTGCAATAGTGTTCTCCTCAACGTATGCTGCTTGTTCTGGACAGACAAAAGGAAGTGATGGAAGAGGCAAAGATTAGAGACGCTGGTGAAGAGATGAAGAAGAGAAGCAATAACTTCTCTTGGTGACAAATGGATTGAAGCTGCAACAGTCTGAGAGGGAAGAAAACTGAAGGAGTGGTTCAGTGGATGCTATGGCAGTGCAAGAATAATGGATCTTCAGGTGCATGACTTCTCCAGCTGCGTGAGGTTGGTCTAAGAGGATGAATGAAGTGATGGGAGCTTCCTAAAATCTCTGCATCTCAGTGTGATCTATTGTCCTGAGAGTAAGTGTCCATATGATAAAAGGATGATATTCTCTGGATAAAAGGATGGAGCTTCTTTCTGCTGGATAAAGGATGCTTCGTTGGCTTCCAACTAATTTCAACTGTTCACTTTCGGTTTCCCTAACTGATTCTGTTGTAGTTGTTACACACGTGGGATTTTTGCAGTTGCATGGATGTTGGCTTCAGCAAAGAAACCTGTTGGCTGAAGCATGTGACATAAAGAGCATTTAGACTTCGTTGGCTTCAGCCAAAATGTCTGTTGGCTGAAGCACTTTGAAGCCTTGATCCCTCAGCATTAACTCCCCAATGTCCAGTGTCCAATGTCCTACATATTAACACAAACAATCATGATATAATTTTGTGTATTTGAAATAATAACTCAAGAATTGATCAAATATATCAAATTTAGCATTATCTTTTAATCTCTTGTTAACACAAATATCCTTTAATTGACTCATTTAAGCTCAAATGACATACCAAGAGGTCAATATTAAGTAAAATTTCTTCATGTAAAATATGGACTTATCAAATTCCCACACACTCACTTTTTACACTCCGGGAAACAGTTATCAAGATAACACCAATCCGAACAATCCTTGCTAAAGAACATTGTGCAACTTAATCAAGGGAGGTGGATGGTAGGTGAGATTCCTTACAAGGGTAAGTCTTTCACTCACTCTCATTAATATGGGTTTTTTCTCTCAAAGTCATCAAATTTAGTCTTCACTGTAATATCCTCATTTTTGGTAACTGAAGATGATGGCTAAACGAAGGGCTACAGAGTGTTCAAGGGTCCGGAGAATAAATAGAAGTATAAGAGATACCAAATATGCCATTTTGCAAGCAAATAAAATGTAAGGGCAACATGGTCATTTTGATAAAAGTCAAGGGCATTTTGGTAATTTTGACCAAAATACCGAAAAATGACCTGAGGCACCAGCAGATAGAGAAAAAGTCATTGATCATCAATTGAGACTCAGTTAAGGTTAAATGGACAAAAATGCCCTTTGTGGGACATTTTTACGATAATTAATATTCTGGCTATTTAATGAGTTTTAGCCAAATATTATTATTTAAATTGTCCAAAGGCCTCATAAATGTAATGTTAAAGTGACTAAAAATAGTATTTG
>JANTPZ010011823.1:0-10391 GCA_025593235.1 Vachellia pachyceras | reverse complement strand
CAGCCGCAAATTCTATCTCCTCTGATAATTTTTTTTGTAAATGATAACAAAAATGGATGAATGAATTTTATGTATTATTGTAAACTCATCTAAGGTACAATACTTATCTACAATGACGAACAAACCCCATTTTCAAATTGTTGAAGTGAGAAATCTAAGTTATTTTTTTTCTTTATAGTGACAATTATATATACAATCATAAACTCAAACCAATGTACCATGGTTTTTTAATTTATTTAGATTTTTGAGTCATTGTCTAACTAAGTGATTGATACTAATCACCTTAACTAATATATCCTCGTGACAATTTTCAATACCAATAACAAGTGGGCTTCTTATCATAATCTAGTAGTGATTTCCCTTTCATTTTTAGGCCCTTACCGGCGCCTGGAATCTCCAAGGTTCTAATGGGCAAATGCATTATTGCGCATCAACAAGCGAAGCTCGTTTGTTCAGCAAGCGAATGGCAACACACATTTCTTTAAAATCTTGTGTTGTGTGAGAGGCCGAACCAAAGAGAGGGAGAGGAGTCAAAGAACCTAATAAGAAATTATACGATCGGCTATTTACTTTGGTTGCTAGAGAACAAGTTAAACACATCAAAGCTACATGGGAATCATCTAACGTTATATGGAATTTCTCATTGCATGCATTAATGGTGAATTATTGCAAAAGAGTGATCTGTGGTGATCCGGTTGTTTGGTTCGACTGGTACTCCGAGGTTGTTTTCATCAGTTACCCGGCGTGATATCGAACACGTACAGAGAGTTACTGTAAAATCAAAATAGAGTCTATATAGAATTGAGGTTCATCGCTGTACATTATTAGTCGATGGAGAACACCAGAAAAGGCTAGTCGGAAAATCAAGACGCGTTATCCTAATTTTACGATTACTTAAATGTACTAGGCATTAAAGGGGAGAAGGAGGAAGAGTATATTTGGAGGTTAGAGACGAAGAGTCTGTTATTCCCCATGTTCTTGCCACAGCATCCTCCTGTGCTTGGCGATGTATTCCTCTACGGTGCGATTAAAATCCTCCTTACTCAACGTATCCACAGAGCACAAGCGCCTCCCCAGTTCTCCGCCATATCTGGCAACAGCATTGAGTCCGTTCAACTCCGCGCTTCCACCCACCACAATCCTTCCGGAAGCTTTTCCCGACCGGACTTTCCGAAAAAAATCGACGTTATTAGGGGCCTTGTTGCGAGTCATGACTGTGAGAGACCTTGTTGCCTTTGGCGTTTGAAAGAGCGCAGGAACCGGAGACTGAACAAGTCGGGAGCAGAATGTTTGTGTGGGAGGGTGAGGGGCGGCGGTTGCGTGGAGGCGAGGGAATTGGTGGTTTGAGTGGGAGAGAGCGAAGATGAAGAAGATGATGAGATTTTGGAGGAGGAAGACGTAGAAGGAGTGGTTGAAGAGGGAGAAGGAATGGAGAAGGAGAGTGAGAAAGCAGGAGGAGCGAGAGAGAAGGAAGAGGGCGAGGCAGAGGTTAAAAAAGCGCAAGGCTTGTGCAAACATAGGCCTCATCGGATGGCGGCTTCTGAGGATGCGAAGTTCCATGGAAGGAAGGATGAGAGAAAGCGGCTATGGAGGATGGTGATTTGATTTGAAGGGGAAGTTTATATAGAGGGAGGGAAGGAGGGAGGGACACGCTGGGATTTTTCCTTTGGATTGGGAAATTAAAGAGGATGACGGTGCCGGGATTTCTGGAAAATTATGATTATGACCATCCCAAGCGGGCAACTCCACAATCCATGCCCCCACCCAATAAATACAGAAAATGTAGCCTCTTTTTCAAAAGTAAAAGGGATTTGCCACCTTAACGTTATTTCATAGTTACATTTAACATTTTAACTAAATATAATCTAATTAAATGATCAATAAATATCTAATATTAATTATGTTTATGTTATAATGAGAATTCGTTCATATATTTTTATAAATCAATTTTAATTTAAAAAAAAAAGAAATGAGGCTAAACTTATACGGAAATGGGTGGAGGTTGGGAATAAAGGGAGTCATGGGGGCGCACTCACTTTTTGTAATGTCGGGGTTATGGTGTGCCTTCACGTACACGGTACACACCATGATGCATGCAGCTTTGCATGTTCCTGTCTCTCTCCGCTTCACTCATCTTTCCCAACTAACTTAACGTCCTCCAGTACTCCAACCGTATGCTGTGATCAGTAAGTATGCATACATATATATTCTATCATTCACGGCCATATTGAAACAAGAAAGAGGGGCTCCTTATGCTTATATGTAATCAAAAGAAAATGCAACAGCTAATGCATATTTTTTAATGCCAGGCTGAGGGAATTGGCAAATTGGAACTGGTTAGGATGCTCGTAAAAAATGATGAACTCCCAAATCAGATATAGTGCTTGTTTGGGGACACTGTTTCCCTAATGATACACGTAAGTCAAATTAAAACTATCTTGAAATCTGTAAAAATATCTTAAAATCCATAAAATACCTTAGAATCTGTAAACTCCTTTCTCCCAATGGAATTTCTAAACACACATATACGGTCAAAAATTAAATTTGAATGGTTTAAATATAATGGGTTGGGGGAAGCTGATAGTAACTTCCAGGGAAATTCCTTCGTGCCGATGCTGATGCTGCTGCTGCTCGTGAATCCAACACCCCCATCAGCTTCCCTTTTATTAATTCATCTCATCCAATGCTCTTCTTCTCTGGCCTTCGAGCTGCCCCATTCTCCACAGCCCAATCATCACCTCAACCTAACATATATAACATCTGCCCCCACAGCACACGGCATCTATCTACACAAATGAATACGAACCATCATCGGGAGTTAGCAACTAACAACGACTTTCTTTTTAATATCTGAACTATTAACTAAACTTAATATTGCAATCGACTATAGTTGACTGTCAAAGGATGTTTACATGAATGAATATACAGCAATAATGAAACGGCCGGGTAATGCAGCCCTATTGTTACCCTGGCAGCAACGATGAACCCTTGCCCCATGTAATATAAACTATTTGTTTTCCCCAGAATCGGGGTTAGATACACTGTACAATCCGCCCAAATATTTCATACTCGCTCCCTTTTCTCCTATTGATCACATGAGAGACACCGACGATGTTAAAAGGGAATTATAAAAACACACTTTATAAGAGTGGACACTTTTTTTGGATGGCTATGCTGCATCCATGGAAACAAAACCCTTATGCCTTCTCTCCCTTTATTATCCCATTGCTGCTTCGTTGTGTGTCAAGTCCTCCCTAGCATATCTTCGTGAAGCAACTCCTCATAATACCCCTATCCAGCCTCTTATACACTCTATCAAGCCCATCACACTTTGGCCCTCTCCAAGTAAAAAATGGTCCCTTAGCCTCCAAGTCTACCAAACCACTCATTGATCTAATTAATAAACTGTCTGCATGACTGCATCTACTGGTGCTACCCTCCACACCCCCATTTGCTCTGAAGTTGTCGCAAATTCGAAGTCACTAGCAAGTACCCATGCTCGTCACCTGGTCTATTAATTGTTTGAATTCACTCCAAAGGACTTGTCTCTACGCTGCTCTCGGGCATACAACACATCAGTAAACTTCCATTTCCTTTCATATCGTCTTATCCTGCGGTGTACAAACTGTTCGTGTCCCCTTATCTCTTCCACCACTTTCACAACTTCGTTTCTCCATATAACCCATATACCACTAGCAAATCCCCCTGCATCTTCTACAACAGCTTTTTTAAATCCCAACCTATACATAACTTTCCTTGCTCTTTCACCAATGACCCGGGTCTCCAACAGCACTACAATCTCTGGTTTGTTTTCACTACACAGATTTCGAAATGCCCCCTCAAACCCATTACTAGCCGCTCCCCTACAATTCCACACTATTATTTTCATCAGGTATATAATTACCAGGTACTGCGTTTAAAACCGACATGCTTTCGCAAGTCTCTCATCCTCCTGCATCAATAACTCCTTTCCTTTGCTCATGTTATCTTCTTCAATAAATTCATATCTCTTCTCCTACCCCAGGTCTTCATCCATGGCATAATCTATTTCCCTTTCCTCAATAAAGTTTCTCTTATCATCTCCCTTCTTTGTCCCCACTATTTATTGTTTTTCTACTTTATATCCTTCCCCTCCCATATGGTTGTTTTCTGCCACCTCCCTTATTCCATATATTCTAGTATCAAGCTAGTAGCTCCCCTGCATGTTTTTCATCCATTCTTCCCTTTTGTCGCTCATTTAGAGTTCTACTCTCAGCCTCATTTCTTGTCATCCCTCCCTTCCCTTTCTCCCATCGCCTGGTAATTCTCATTGATCCTGACTTCTCTTTCTTTTTCTTTAGGCATCCCTGCCCCCTCTTTTCTTTTATTAGAGATGTCCTTCAGAGGAAAGTGAGTATCAAGGGCTCCTTTCTCCTTCTTACTTGCTACCTTCATAGTCCCAGGTTTTACCACCTTTATTCCGCTTTTGTCTTCTAGGCTTTTGGACCACTTTCCATAGGCTCTCATCGCTCCTCCTCTCTTCTGCTTCAATCACTGGTTCTTCGTTAATTCGTTCAGTGATTTTAAGCTCCATTCACCCATTCTTACATTGATTGTGTTTTATCCCCTCCCCACACTTCTCTCTTAAGTGTCTAAATCTACCACAATGCAGGCACAATAGGTGCCTACATTCATTTTCAATCGCCATTCTTACCCCCTCTATGCTGTACTAAGGCAGTAAAGCCTTTGTCAGATCCAGTTCAACACATATAGCAATGTGATTGGGAATCACTTTCCACACATTCAATGAGTGCGTGTTCGATAATAAATTGAAAGAAAGATTTTACGGATTCTGAGGTAAATATGTGAAAGTAGTTTTATTTCGACTTACGTGCAACGTGATTGAAAATTATGTCCCAAACACATACTAAGTCTTTCAATGAACCTTCATGAAAAAGAAATAATAGGCAGTTTGATAAGTTCAAGTCCCAATTTCACAATGTCTTGGGAATGCAAGCTTTTAGACTTCTTAAATGAATTTACAAATAAAATAGTGTACTTGTCAAGCGTTAAATATCAGTTGATGGACTCACAGAAGCTAACGTATCCGACATCTTAATTCACTGAAAGGAAAACATAACTTGGTAACAAATATTTGCTTATAAATTTTATTGACCAAAGAAACCTAATATCTTTTTATAGATAAAAATATAATTTTTCTGTTTAATTAAATTTATAGATAGAAAGTAAAAATGCTTCAATTCATATTATCCTCATCAATAAAATTTATCAAATTGGGAATTTTCACATATTTTTCCAAAAAAAAATTATGGGGATGACTATAAGATAGATTATAGATATATATATATATATATATGTATGTATTTAGTAATTTAAAGTTCAAGTTATTCAAGAAATCAATAAAAAACAAATCGTGTACACAAATTTCAAATCTCTTATATTGAGAATTTTAATCCTTTCACATCTTTTCTTAATATTTTAAATTTTCAAAAATTTTAATATAAATATCTTAAGTTAGAAATTGTCCACTCTTAAAAAGTTGTTTTTTGGGACCTCAAATGTTCCAAGTTCACTTACGAGTTTTGAAGTTGATACTATTATTAGCAGCTGAATGATTTATTTAGAGTATGTTTGGATCATAGTAACAAAATCTATGTTTTAACCAAAAACCTAGATTTTATTTAAGTGCAAAATTTTTTCAGAAAAGTTATTTTAGATGCAAAACCTCGGTTTAAAACTTAGATTTAGAAAAAGTTATTTTATTCTCAAATCACACAAAATAATTTTTTTCTATTTTTTTTTTCTTTCTCCTTCTTACTTACGTTTTGCTCTGAACTCCGTAAACGTCAATAACTTCCCAAACACCATCACATTTCAAAACCCAGGTTTTATCTCGAAAAATGTAAAAGCTATTCTATCAAAATTTAGGTTTTATCTCGAACTCTGTAAAAATTATTCTCAAATGGACTCCTAAAGAGCCCTAATCTGTGCTAGAATAATACTTATATAATATTATATTACTGAAAAAAATATCCTAAGAATTTGTGCTATTTTGTGCATGCAACTAAAAGCATAAAAAATTTAGAAAAGCCTCAATTGGCCGACCAAAAGGTTGCATATTTTTGGGCCCGTTTGAGCTCGGAAAGGTGGGCGGCTTATGTTTGGATCAAAAGTTCGTAGATTTTGGATACACAGCAGAATGAAGCATTGAAGGCTTGAAGCTAAGCCGTGGTGTGAAGACATCAAAACCAGTAAAGCCCAGTAAGGATTTTTATTATAGCCATGAACAAAACATTTGACAAAAATGACAAAGAAAGAAAAGAAAAGGGAAAAAGAAAAATTGCCTTGAAGAAGAAGAAAAACTCGAATGGCAACTTGTTCACTGGGGACTCGAGACTCGTGAGAGGAAAAGGGGAACTGCAAACCCTTGCTGAATCGTAGAAGATGTTCAGAAACCAGTACGACACGGACGTGACGACATGGAGCCCAGCCGGGAGGCTTTTCCAAGTGGAATACGCGATGGAGGCAGTGAAACAAGGGTCCGCTGCAATAGGGCTCCGATCTAAGACCCATGTTGTCCTCGCTTGCGTTAACAAGGCTAATTCCGAGCTTTCCTCCCACCAGAAGAAGATCTTCAAGGTTGATGACCACATCGGAGTGGCCATTGCTGGCCTCACTGCCGACGGTCGAGTTCTCTCTCGCTACATGCGATCCGAGTGTATCAACTACAGCTACACCTTCGAGTCACCGCTTCCCGTCGGTCGGCTCGTCGTTCAACTTGCCGATAAGGCTCAGGTCCGTTCTTCACTATATTCCTCTCCATTAACCTTTATGCTTACTATTGTACTATTCAATGAGTGGGTCTTGGTAGGATATATTGTAGAATCGCAGACTATACCTAGGTTTTGGGTTGAAGCAGCAGTTCCCCCCTTTTCACTATATCCTCCTAAATACTGTCGGATGAGAGGCAGTTCTCTGATATTGGAGTTAATGTCTTCGGTGGAGTGAGGGAGTTCTAAATAATTGGGTTGGAAAAAGAACCACACGCTGAAATTCTTGCACATCTTGGATTTTTTAAAGGTAGAATAATCTGTTTAGGCACTTGAATTACGATTAGTTTCCGGAGTTTACTTGTTTTCTTTGCGTAACTGAGGTGGAATGACAGGTTTGATAATCTTCAATGCATCTGTGGAACATCAGTTAACAATCAATGCAAAGTTTTTTAAAATCTGGGAATCAGGGTAGTTGGAGCAAACTGTTGGTAGTTTTCAGGATCAAACGTACTTAGTGTAACAAAATAAATAGGGAGGTGAAAAATTCAGGACTTTTGGATATGTTGCACCCTGAAACCAGAAGGTTCCCGCCTTAGTTTTGTCTGGGGGATGAAAGAGACATAACTGTTTGGATCCATCTCCGCGTTTGTAAATAGTGGTTTAAAAAATTGCAATAGAACGCACAATTATGATAGCTTCGAGTTTAATTGTTTTCTAGCTTGACTGCAAATCATGATTAAGTTGACCATATTAAGCCAAAAGGCTTTCATGGATTTTAGAACTTTGTCAGACAGGTGAATCTAATTGAACTGCAAAAGCTAATGTTGGGATCGGTTAACCGTTGGTCACTAGTTCTAACTACAGTAGGAATCTTCATATATCATCATCTTTTGTTGAACACCAAAATTATTGTCACTGTTCATGAATTTATTTGGATGTGATTGTATTGACCTGAAAGTGATCTGGTCTGTGATGTCTAGATTTTTAATTTATTGTTCTTTTGGTTGTTTGTGACGCAATTATGTGACAGGTTTGCACTCAGCGGTCATGGAAACGGCCTTATGGAGTTGGTCTCTTGGTAGCAGGATTGGATGAATCCGGAGCTCACCTCTATTACAACTGCCCCAGTGGGAACTACTTTGAATATCAGGCTTTTGCAATTGGATCTCGTTCACAAGCTGCAAAGACATATTTAGAACGCAGATTTGAGAGCTTCACGGGCTCATCACGGGAAGACCTGATCAAAGATGCACTCATCGCTACAAGGGAAACATTACAAGGGGAAAAACTTGGGAGTTCTATATGTACTATAGCTGTGGTTGGAGTTGGTGAGCCATTCCACGTATTGGATCAAGAAACTGTACAAAAGCTTATTGATGATTTGGAGATTGTGAGAGAGGAAGAAAGTCCTCCTGCTGAACCTCAGCCAGCGGCTGAGCAGGGTGCTGCCGCAGATCAGGGTTCTGCAGCAGACCAAGGTGTTGTTGCCCCAATGGATATTTGATGATTTAGAAACTTTTATCATCTTAGATGAGTAGTCATTATGGGAGTTTGATGGTTTATTCCCCCTCAATCCTTTCTATTTCTGCAAATTTTACCGCTGCTCATTATTGAAAACGATTTAATGCCAACGGTTGATGGACTTAAAGCTGCGATATAAGTTATCCAATGACATGCCGAAAAAAATGATAGGCAATCCGGTGTTTTGGTTGTAACACCCTGAACTCATGGAAAAGTTTATTAGACTCGAGAGTGTCTGTTATGATCATTTTCATTCGTATGTAATGCCTTTTACGTGATATGAGTTGTTGTACAAGAGATTCGATTTTTTTTCTTGTGCCTTTTAGTCCTTTTACAGTGAACTCCTGTCTGATGCCCAAATTCATGAACAATTTAGAGTAACGATCTACCGCGAAATAGCCGGAGACTGGAGTATCCGTAGAAGGGCATCTGCAGCTTGATCAGTTTGTTTGCTTGCTTCTTTGGTGTCACAAAACGAAGAAACACACAAACAAAATGAAATAAATAATCTCAGGGCATCCAATTTCCGGAGCATCAATTTTGGTTCCCTCTCAAATTAGGTGGTGGATGGAGCTGAGGGTAACTCCGAATCGTATTTATAAATGTCCGTGTTTCCTATGTAGTCTTTATAAACATGAACTTAGAGCTATCATTTTCACAGGAAATCCTGATCTTTTTATAATCCGAGAACTAGTATATCTTATTTGATTGATATTAGTACTTTCAACTCGTCTCTGTTTCCTTTGGATACTTGTCACTTCTTTTCTTCTCTCAGTTTATAATCCGAGAACTAGTATATCTTATTTGATTGATATTAATACTTTGAACTCGTCTCTATTTCCTTTGGGATACTTGTCACTTCTTTTCTTCTCTCGGTTATGAGATATTAGGATAATAAATTTCTTTCTCCGCAACTTCTGTAGTACATAGAAGGAAGTGAATCTTCAGCCTATCAACATCTAAAAACATTTAGCAGTTACAATTATAGGTTACACTCACTTGATCAACGAAGTGGATTTTGATTGTTAAAGCTGTTGACTTATAAGCATGTTATTTGCTGCTAAAAATTATGGTTTGTTGTTTTGACGGTAACGTACCTGTTCTTTTGTGAATTTGATTTACAACTTTGTTTATTTGTGTTTAAATTGAGTGAAATTCAAATATTGTGATGGCTGTGTAAGTTTTATTTTATTTACATTTAATACATGTAAATTCATTATTTATATTTATTTTCCATTAAATTTCTCGAACAATTTTTTTATTTGGGTATAATTTTTCAAGAATAAATAAAAAATCTATTTCATCATTTATGAAAGTTCTAGAAATAACTTGAATATTTGGAAGTAAATCATTTGGTTTGGTTTTTGCGAATTTAGAAAGCATGTGATGTAATGACACGACACTCATTTAAATATATAACATTATCTTTGGGTTTAGACAAATCAAGGGGCGTGATAAGAGATGGAGCCGTGCAAATGACAAGTCAATGGCAGTGTTACCATCCTTATTTTCAAAGTAGATAACCGACGGAACTTTACATTGTACTGACTAGCATGCGAGTGTCTGACACGTTCAGACGAAGATATCTGGCGAGCAGCCTCATCTGGGAAAATCAAACGTTAAAATATATGCTCGTAAGATTGAAAACAATCATGATTTATGCCACGTTACAATACTACGAGGATAACTTTAATCTGCTAAGTAAGATCTAGTGTTCTCCACGCATCAGTCAAAGCAACAAGGATTAGCTGCCATGTCTGACGGTGAAAGATGATGAATTATGACAAAACAAGGGGTCAAGTAAAATGAGGGCAGGAGATTTTTATTGTTGCCACCGTTTCATTGGGAGCTATGAGGAGTGGGAAGACCCTTTATCAGCATCTGCTTGTTCATCCACTGCCAATTCTCCGAAGTCACCTCTCCCCCGAGAGAGCGAATAACGGCAGCTCCACTGCAGGCCCCAACTTTGCAGCATTCTTCTAACGACAATCCCTTTATCACTCCGTACAAAAATCCACTCGCAAAGAGGTCCCCAGCTCCCGTTGCATCAATTGCTTTTGCTTCCCCTATGGCTGGGACTTGTACTATCTGACATTT
>JANTPZ010011816.1:0-12042 GCA_025593235.1 Vachellia pachyceras | reverse complement strand
AGCTCAAAATACCAGAAAGCTGTGTCGCTTGCTGCATTGCTGAGCCTGACGCAGATGACCCTTGGTGTTATAACCCACGAGATCGTCGTAATTGTGAAGCAAAAATATGGCTCAAGATGGCACGATATGTTGATACATGCCAAGCTAAAAGTACTTAATAGGAGTATTTAGGCTTTTAAATTTATATCAACTTTCATTTTGATTTTTTTAAATTTTAAAGGTGGACTTGTACGTAATCCTTTTATTTTAACATTACTAATTTTATTTAACTAAAAATACCAACTCAACAAATTTAAATATCAATTCTACAATTAAATGATAATAAAACTTGCTTAAATTTTAGTCTTACTGTTTGGGTACGACTGGACAACTACCGATATCTAAAAATATTCTTTCTTAGAATGTTGTTGTTATATATATATATATATATATATATATATATCGTAATATAAAAATCATTATATTAAAAAGAACAAAATCTAAACACATTTCGACAATATTTAATTGTAAAGCAAACATTTAAATTTTTCAGGTCAGTACTTTTCATTGAATAAAATTAATAATATTAAGAAAAAAAGACTAGAAAAAATTTTTAAATTTATGAAACTAAATTAAAATTTAAAGAATAAAACATATACTTTTATTCAACATTTTAAGTAATGGATGGAATAGCATTGTGCTTGTTTGGTAACATCGTTGCCAAAACGGTGCACGTAAGCCGAGATAAAACCATCTTGAAATCTGTAAAAACCATCTCAAAATCATAAAAACCATCTTAAAATCCATAAAAACCATCTTAAAATCCGTAAAACCATCTCGGAATCTGTAAAATCCATTCTCCTAACGGAGTTCCCAAACACACATTGCCATCAGAGTTTAGTGTCCCCTCCAGAAAGTTAATGGGGTCAGGTTTTGTGTAGGTCGGTGGAAAGCAGATGCCATCCTACTTAGCATGTGGTATGTTAAATCCCATCCTCGTTATGGCACACAAATTTAAAATATGTTATATACAGTCTCTTTATAATTATTAGAAGTATTTGAAATTGATTTTAAACATGTATAATAGTGCCTCCCACCATGCAGCTTCGACTAATAAGAATTCATCAGATCAGCTTATATTATGTTTTCAGTCAATTTTTTGTTGCCTCACGTGTGTGATCAGATAGCCCCCTCTCACCTCAGGGTCCACAACCCTTCGTAACTTTGTTTTTTTTTATTACAAATGCAAGCAATCTAGCTTTAAAAATAAAAGGAAAAAGAGCCAGTTCAAATGGGAGCAATGCCCCTTACAAAAGATTGATCATTTATGAGATAATCCCTGCAACTTGACGAAGCATGCGGGATAAAAAGTATTTGAGGTCTTCCCAGGCCTGTTCCCTTAGCCAAATATTGGCATACGTCAAACATTCTCTAAACACCTGGTATAGTCCGACATTCCAGCCTTCATAGATAAGTTGCCTAGTGGTCTCAACTTCATAGCCCAAGTGATGACCGGAACCTCGATCCCTGAATAAAATATTGACCACCTCTAGAGAGTCTGAATAAACTTGAATATTTCTGAACTTTAAGGATCGACACACTTCCAATTCCTTTTGGATTACCCAAATTTCTGCTACAATGATTGTGACTTATCCAAACGACCTCTCGAAACCCTACATAACTTTCTAGCATGTCAGGCTTCCACACAAAAGAGAGTGATGCGCCTGATATTTAACTAATAATCGTACAGAACCATATTCCCTGGAACGAAGTCTCAAAAAGCAGCAAATCGCAAATATATTCTATAGGGCATCTGGAATGGATGGACCATATTATAATCAAGTGCAAGTGAGGGCACAATTAAATATAATCAGAATCATGTTTTGTTCGGCCTCTTTTTCGTTAATGACTCAGGCTCAGCTTTCAGCAGGGCATAACTCAAAATTATGTATGAGCTCAGTTTCCAAAACATGTCCAAACATCAGGTACAGTAATTTTAAGCTGCTTAATGGGAACAAGATTGAAGTCACGAGTTACCGTGCTTAAAAATACTTGTTTTATTTCCCTTCTTGGTCTCTTTTAAAACGTAACATGCACAATTATGAGTAGATTCGACTAGTTATTTCATTTCCCTCTCTAAGCTTCATAAATATTTGTAGTAGTACAAGATTTCCAGGTCTTTCACGACGTTTCCAATTTTAAATGATTAGGCAAGTGTTTTCGTACCAAGGGAAAGAAAACCTGGAAAATATATAAAACAAAAATTCTTCCAACAAACTCTTTTTTCAGGTTTTTTAAGGAAACCTATTTTAAAACAAGGAAAAGAAAACCTGGAAAATACAATCTAGTATTTTGACTTTTGAGACTACTTGAACATTCTGTGATCTAGATACCAAAAATTATCAACTATATGGTCTCTAATCCACCATAGGGATCAGCTATGAATAAATCACAGAATGGCACTTGAGGTAATGATAAATAAATTTGAACTAGACCTGATGGGAACTTCTGATGTTATCGGTGGATTGCAAACTGGCACCGCCACTTGCTGCTGCAGAATCTGCTTTAAGCAGAATCAACAAATGGCTATGAATATCTTAAAAAGGTTTAGGTATCGAGAAATCTGTTATCTTCAAGATCACAAAATTAATGTCCTGGACATTCACAAACTCCATCTTCACTTGCCTTTGGAAGACATAACATTGGAAGTCTTCATGAACTCAAACGATTCCCTATCCCAAAAGATTTTCACATGAAGTGTGACTGGGAGCTGAGACTATTGCTGGTCCACAACCTGTATAAACCCAATATCGTTATCATGACCCTTTTGGCCTGTAGGTAGCTCGTTTTCTGGTGATGTTTCCTGTCTAACCTGTACGTTTGCTCTTCTGTGCCACACGGTTTTGTAAAAGAGACAATATTTGATGTGCTGCAGAAATCAATCACATGCAAGTATAATAAAGCAACGAATTAAGATCAGCATAGCTGGACAATAACGGAAAAGAGATTCTTGTGACATCAAAGGCATGTCAATCATACATCTAAGGTACGTGCTACAACTTCATTGAAGTTTGGCAGTTTTTGCTGAATGATCAATCCCTCTCTTAATATTATTCATGTCTGAACCTCGTTGTACCTGTTCGGATTAA
Organism: Vachellia pachyceras; assembly: GCA_025593235.1. Taxonomy (NCBI): domain Eukaryota; kingdom Viridiplantae; phylum Streptophyta; class Magnoliopsida; order Fabales; family Fabaceae; genus Vachellia; species Vachellia pachyceras. The sequence continues at coordinate 8,914 of JANTPZ010011816.1, read as the reverse complement.
CAATAGAAGCTACTTTTTCAACGTGATTTACCGTTTATAATATAAGTATATGAAATGAGTTTTGTTTCAACTTGCGTGAATATTATTTCCAAACGCTAATATAAACAGAACCATTATCTATCTATTTCACAGTTGAAAGAATAAACCCCCTGGCATATCTTCTCTCTATTTCCCCGGGGTCACCAGCATTTGAACCCATGCCCAAGCAATGAACCACATGGGCACAAGTCAGCTGGTACCCCCTGGCATATCTTTGAAACAACGTCAGACTAAGAGCATAAACAAGTCTGTCCAGCTACATCATGAATTTGAAATCACGAAATCAAGCATAGAGAAAATACATGCAGATAAAAGATCTATGATAAGATACTTAAATACGAAAAAAGAGAAGAAGTCACAGATAAAAACAGAATGACGAGACAATAGGCACTGTCAAGTAAAGGCTTGATTGGTGGGACCACCCTGCTTGATTCGATCACGACTGACCCAGAGGAGAGGGAGTTCAAATTTGGTTCTTTAGCTAAATAAGCTTTACTGTGAGTCTCCTCTGCTGAGTAAGGCCAAAGAACATTGAAGGAAAAAAATATGAACACCTTAGTCAAAATAGTAAAAGAAACATGATGTGCTCTAACATGAAATCTGTGCATCCGTTAATTGCACAAATAGTAGACACAATCTTAACTGCTCTCTTCTCTAGCAAACAAGGATGCTATTATATCAAGTCATCATTGAATTTATTTTTTGCCAAGACCAATTTCCTTAATGGATAGTTACCACATAACTAATGAAACACAGACTGAAATGAAGCAGATAGAGTTTTTTTTTTTTTTTGGGTAAAAAAGTAAAGTCACCACAGGAGATTACAGATTAGTCAAAGCAGGTTCTAATAATGGTGTGGCCTCGTGCACATATCATGAAAAATATATACACAATACACAAGAGTTACAATAATTAGACCAGGGATGATCTAAGCAAGGGGATATATCAGATATTTGGCATTTTAAAAAAAAAATTAAATGACATGAACAAAACTGCATGTCACTACAAAGTGCACTAAAAATATTTTGGGGGGGGGGGGTTAAGTCAAGTACGAACCTTTGGCGACAGTTTGGGTTGGCCTTTAGACAGCCATTTTGTTCGTATCTTATTTGTTTTCTCTGAAAAAATTTATCATCAGTTCCTTTCTCATCAGAATTCATTGGACGTTGATGGCTTTCTTTGGGATCTCCTACATCGACAAAATGGCCATCGACGTATATTGATTCACCAGTATGACTTCATCTTTCTTCAAGAACCTGCGCTCTATTGGTGTTCTGTTCAAATCACACAGGACAACCTGAAAAGAAGTGAACGCCAAAGGAAGCAATATTAGTAATATCCTGGTGTTCTGTCCAGCAATCTACAAAAGTTGTAGAATTCATTGTTGAAATTAAACAGGAAGCCGAAACAAATTGGCAACTTATGATGACATTGATAGATTGGGGAAAAGGAATGACAGACTAAAGAGACCGAGCAGAAAACTATAAGAAAAGTGAAAACTAACCTGTCTTCCTCGAGATCCAAAAATTTCAAGTTATAAAAAACCATCGTAGTAAATCTTGGTTTTCTTAGTGGACCGCGTTGAATACAGCACTAGCCACTCTAAATTGAAATTTAAAGAGAGTTTTTAGAGACCTTAAACGACGAGGGGAAAATGAAGAATAAGAAAATGGTGAATGTAACCCAGGCAAACATATGCAAATGTTACACAGCACAACAGCGCAATAACTGCAATTTCTATGTCTTTTACAAACCGACAACAGAGTCTACATTCAATTCTCCGTCATTTTATTCAATAGTCAGCAAATACAATATTAGCAATAGCATTCAGTAGGAAGGTGATCATAATTCAATTGTGAAATCAGGTATACTAAAAATACTAAAAGAATCCTACTAAAAATATAATTAAAAATAAAATATTCTGTAATCTAAATCTGCAGTGTTTGATCACCAACTAATAGAATAATTTCGAACAAAAGACTAGCATACTATCCCTCAGGATCCTTGAGCAAGCTATAGCCTTCCTTTCATGTAAGACCAACCGAAAAGCTTGAGCTAGCTAGTACAGTAACAAAGTAAAAGCTCACACACTCAAAAGATAATTATATCAGAAGTCAGCAGCATGAGAATAGTTGATGCAGTTTATAGACTTGATTGGAAAGGTAAAAGGAAAACTATATCTGTGGATGTTATGAAAGGAAAAAAGATATAAGAAAAAATGATACACCATGAAGCAGCCAGCTAAAGATTTCTCAAATCAAGTCAACTTACCCATGTAACTACATGGGTGTGATAACAACATTGCTGCCAGTGCATCTTCCTGATTTCCTCAGCATCAATGCTTTTTTTACCTTGATCATGGGAATCTGGTTCGTGATTTCCTGGATTCTCACCAACGTCAACCAAATATGCATCAAATGATAGTGATTATCTGGGTCTAATTATATGTCATCTTTCTTAAGGAATTTTCTATCTAAAAGTTTCTTGCCTGCATCAAACAGCATTGCCTGAAATATAGACAAAAGGGGCAATGCGAACATTAATTGTGCTGACTATCTAATTTTGGCTGCAACTATGACTAAATAAGGACCTTTAATCACATTATTGGAGTAGGCAAGGGAACGGACAAGACGGAGAAATTATAAAATAGCGCATTTACTGAATGCCCTCCCTCACTAACCATCTCCTTAAGTAAGAAGAAAGCATTATTTTTAAAAACATAATAATCCATGAAACTCAACTGACCATGAACAAATAATCCATGACCATGTAACGCTCGAACGCCACTTTTTAACATGAATGTGAAACATGAAAATATTTCGGAATTTATAAAAAGTATTTTAAAATTTGTGAAATTTGTAACTCATTTTTTCCAGTAAACTCTCACATATTAAAAATATTTTTTTTAACGTGTATGTAAGTTTAAACAAAAATATATTAGGAATATATAAAAATCACATTTAAATCCGGAAAATCATTTCGATACGTAGAACGGAAACCGTAGAGTGTACTCTAAACACGCACAACATTTACCCATTTAGAAATTTTCGATCGCCGAACCAGTGCAGAAGTTCCGATATTTCTTCTTCCTTCGCCTCCCGTCCAAGCATCTCCAGTCTAGGGACACCAGCCGCGAGCGGTCCACGGCACATCCACTAGATCGACAGACCCTGCAGCACAACGGCGGAGTTCAGGAAGCAGCTCCTTCGTCCTCCATCGGTTTGTTCAGTCATCTAACACCTTTAAAATTCTAGAATCATTCAAGAAACGGGGATTTACATGAGGTGCTGAAACATTTCGCAAAATGGGAACAAAGATTTGGCGCTCTAAAATTACATCCTCACACTTCTTCTTCTGAATTTCGTCGTAGGGGCTTGTGCCCTTGGCTGTTGGCCGGCAATTATATTTCCCCCCTGATCTGTATTGAGGCGAAAGGAATCTGTCCTAACTCATAAGCCAATAGAACTAGTTTTACGGGTCCCTTAATAATAAAATTCAGCCTTTAATTAATTTCGTCTGTTTTTTTTTCAGACCTTCCCTGCAGATCCAGTGGGAGACAATAAGCGGTATTGAAGGAAGCATCTGATCAAATTTAAATCCACCTGCGAAGGCATGGTAATACCACTTCTAACTAGCTCTGTGTTTCATTTTGTTTTCAACATCATATGATTCAATCTGTGGCTGGCATTTACTAGTTTACTTTTTTCTTCGTTTTTCACGGTCTCAGTCAGCTCTTTTTAATTTCCATTCGTTTCTGACGGTGGTACTGTTGGTGATTTGTACGTGCACATTTCTAAGGATGCAGTTCCCCACCATACTTGAACAGAAAACTGGGTATGCGTGCTTTTTCTCTCGTTTGTATGATTTCATTGACCTGCTGCCATTTTCAACTTCTCCAGAGATGCCAATCATCATATCCTTCTCCTTCTGCTTCTCCTTCTCCTTCTCCTCAATAATTTAATAGATTTATATAATCTATAGAATAACACACTATTGATGAGATTCGAATAATGTGACTTATTTTTCAAACTTGATGCGATAGGGCCTATATTCTGTTGCATTAAATTATTTGCTGCATTTAATTGAATGTAGTTTCCATCCTTTAAATTTCCAATGTAACTTTATTGGAGATTCTAACATTTTAGGGGCAGGCAATGGCTTGGATTGGTCCAGTCTGGTCTCCACCACCAAGCAAATTAATCTTGTTGAATGGCTTGAAATCTCATACTGGACGTAATCTATTCATCTTGGTTAAAATTGAGCTAACCAATTCAGCCTATAACAGTTTGTATTGCCGAGGTAGCCTTTGAAGGGGAAAATCCAATTAAACTTGATTGCAAATAAAAGCATGGGACACAGGAATTTTAATTATCTTGTTAAATAAAAATAAGGGGAGGGGGATTTGAAGGTGTGAAAAATGTATCACATGTACAAACTAAATTCACACCCCTTAGATCATTCTACCTCAAGCTCAATCAGAAGTTCATCCAAATACATACTGAAACAAAGTGATACACCATTCTTCTCATGCCAAAGGTTGCATGGTGAAGTTAGAGAGAGAGAGAGAGCGTTAATCAATCTTTGTCCAACTGAATAGGATTTGTGTTCTATGAAGGATAGAGAATCCAAAGCGGAGGAAATATGAGAGGGAGTAATCATGTGAGGGATTTTTCTCCAATACTCTATCGGCAGGAACAAAGCAGAAGATGAATAAATCAATTCAACAACTTACTCTTGAGAAATGCTTGAGATCAAGTATAAAAAAAAACTTGAGTGCAAGAAAAGAATGATACAAGTGGCTAGAGACAACAAACTAGTGAGATGTGATGGATGACATAGGTGACAGATTGAGGGTGGTGCTAATAAGAAGAGAGGGAATCTTGAGAAAGGCTCCAATGCTTGAAAAAGAGGGGAGGGGGAGAAGGTGGCAACAAGTCATATGAGAAATCGTTGCAAGGTCTAGGTAAACAATTTAAAAGGTCAAAGGGAGGGATGAAATTGGTATTGCTGGCCTTTTTGTTCATCCAGAATCTAACCCGCAAGAAAACATCAATGAAGAGCAATATCCATTGCACATTTCTGCTTGATGCAATGTGTTTTTTTTTTTTGCTGAAATTTTGTAGACTTGAACCGTTCCCATGTTAGTAGTTTGACACTCAAAATAGGCCTACGAATTGAAGTAGTGGGAACACCCTGGCATTTAAGGACTTAAGGAGTTGCAGTTGGCTTTGATATTTCCAGTCTCTCGTCTTGGTTCTGTCCTGGAAAGGATGGCTGCATGTTTTTTATTGGTGTCTATCCCTTTATATGCAACTCATGTAAAAATAAGTAGTTTTAGCTTGGGTTGCTTTACTTTTGGCGTTCCTTCTTGTACCTTTAGGACTCCCATCATGCAAAAATTGTGCATTCGTTGTTAATTAGTATAGTTGCATGTATAATTTTAGATTTTGATAAACCATTCTTTGGTGTCACCTTGCAGGTTTCGTGGATTTTTTTGGAAGGCAGCTAGAATAGGTTTGTTTATATGATTGTCCTAACTATGCCTATAATAGTCAGTAATATTGATTTCAATGCCAGTTAGTTTTTTGCTTGTTATTATTACACTTGACTTTAAGATTGTTCAATGTTTGCCCTCTGGTGCTTTGCCCTAGAAAAGATATATCATTACATCACCTATCTTTGTCGCCCTAAAATGTATTGTACTTGTGCCTTTCAAGACTCCTGAGCATACTTTAAACAGTAGCCCTATTCACATGCATGTCAATTCTAGGAAAATTCATCATTTCTTGGTTTGCTTTACTCTTTAGTTTTGTTTTCTTAACTTCGTTGAATTCCCAGAGGGTGAAGGCTGAAGCCTTCTTTTGCCGTAGATAATTAATTAGTTTTGTAACGTGACATTGTGCAGGTGAGCGTTTGAGCCCTTGGGTGGCAGCAGGATGTTTTACAATGGGTGTGTCAATCTTATTCTTCTGAAAGGGGTTTAGTTTTCGAAAGTTGTAGCAAATCTGTCACTTCATCCATTTACTAGTGTGGTTTTATTGAACCCTGTCGATCCCAAACCCCATTTATGTTATATAATGAGGATTATGGATCTGAGTTGAATGGGTGAAGCATATTAGTGTTTTTTTATTTAGTATTGCGGCGCAACCTCGTAGGTAGGTTTCTGCATATTGAACGTTAATTTCCCTCCTGACCAGTGGAACGTGTCTTGTTATGATCATTAACTTGTGACTCATCGAGACTAGATAAAGTTCGTTGATGATTGTATTTTCCCCGTGATGTCAATTGGCTGTCATAATTTAGATGATGCTTCACGAGTATAATTCTAACATTTGGGCTCTATCGAAGGCATAAATTGACCGTCAAAGATATAGTGCTGGGAATCATATGATGTGTATGGGTTAATATTATTGTCAGTTCTTATATTATGATTAAATTTTAGTTTTGGTGCCGATGAAACTATGAGGACTAATGATTTGGATGAAAGAAACTATGAGACTAAAAACCCTTTCATAACCTCAGACTAGCAGCCTTTACTGATGGGCATTGGGCTGCCGATACAGAGTACAGAAGATCTATGGCTGATTGTTGTGTTTACCTCGGCAATGCTCTAGTATCCTAGGCTTCTAGAAAATAGAGGGTTGTTTCAATATAAGCACTGAGTCAGAATATCGAGTTCTTGTAGATAGTGCTGCTGAAAGTAAGTGGTTACTTTCCTTATTGCCTGAATTGGGACTCATGGTAAAACAAACTTCAACCATTTGGTGTGACAATATTAGCACTAAGGCACTTGCAACCAATCCTGTAGTAAACATATTGAGATTGATTTACATTTTATTCATGACATGATACTTTCTCATGACTCGTTGATGTTCGTCATGTGGCTTCATGCTATCAAACTGTTGATCGTCTAACAAAGGCTCTAACCCTTCCCAGGTTTTCAGACTTCAGGAGCAAACTCAGGTTATGTACAATACCCTCTCGTATGAGGGGAAATGTTACAGATAATTATGTAGTAGTAAATCCTAGACACATTTATTATTTGTATTGTATTTAGTGTAATATTCCTCATAATATTCCTTTAGGCCAATCCTAGATGATGCTCCCACTTGTACCGTAAATATTGAATACAGGAATCATAGCAATTATTGCGCCAAATATCTTTCCCTCTTTTACAAGTCTTCTCTGAAATCAAAACCAAAATTTCATTAAACACAAAAATAATATTAAGGGGAATTACGAAAATGTCACAAATAAGATATTTAATTATCCAAAATTTTAATGACAGTGTTTTGACGAAGGTGAACTTGCTATTTTACGTTTCAAAATGTTAGCAATGAATCTGACGTTAAAAGACAGCATGGTCATTCATTTTGATACTAATATTGGATGAGCCCGTAGCGAGGTAACAAGTGTTAATGAAGACATTTTAACTAGTTGCACTCATTCGACTAAATGTTTATGTGATTAGATAAAATGTGTGTTTAGAGAAGCTTTTTTTCTCCTTTTTTTTCATGTTATACATAAGACGAGATAAAACTCCTATCATGGATTAAGCAAGTTTGTGTAAAATTACTTTTTCAAAAGATTCCCGAACTGGGCACAAAATAATTGTCATACTTGATGAAGGTCCAACTTAATACAAGAAAGGGAAAAAAAGTCTAAAATTTTTGTTGCGCATTATGGTAATGCGCACTTGTGCAAAAAAAGATTAATAAAGTTGATTTCAAATTTTGCAATAACTCATTTTTCACTAAGGTATACCAGTTAAGTTGAATTACATATTTCCTTATCTGCATTTGACCACATTTCTTTTTCGCTTCATATTCATATATCAGTTCTGAATTTAAACTATCTTCTTATGAATTCAAATTTTAAAAACCTTTTTTTAAAAAAAATTAGAAGCTAAATCACTCAATAGATCTTGGAGGCATTGATATGTACACGCTTTCCTTTATTTTAATGTCCTTCCTCAGCGTTCAGACTCGGGAACTCAAAACCTCGCACTTAAAGCTACATGGAGAGAATAATTAGAAGATCATGGTGGCACAACAAAAGACTCATACTTTGGCCACCTAAACCCAGCAGGATTATTAGACTCTTATATTATTTGGGAGCAGCTTCAATCTTGTCGGGGCCTTGTGTACCATTTCCGACCACTACCTCCGACAGATTCATTTCTCCTTCGGCGGCGGTCTTCCTCGCAGCCATCAACCGCTTTGTGTTCTTGTAATAGGTACCATACAGAATAAGCTGAGCCACCGCAAATAATGTCCCCAGCCCATTCGGTACCTGAGAATTCATTCATCACGAACAAACACCACTTATTAACATACATATATGTCTTATAACTGTGGCATGTGTATATATATAGACACACACACACACACACACACACACGAGACCAACAAAGGGAGATCTATTTACAGTGACAAAAAGATCAAAACGAATGAGAGCGTAAGTGGTCCAAGCGACGCCGTTTCCAAAGGCGGCCAGAGAGATGAAGAACGGCATGAACTCAACGCTCTTCGTGGTGATCACCAGTTTCTGCTCAAATCAAAGTTCGGAACTCATTAATCAAGTGATATAAACATACATACATATATATAGATAGAGATTAGTTATTGACAGTTGAGAACGAACCATGATGGCTAAAGGGGAAGCGTACATCATGATGTTGAAGATAATGCAGAGGGTTCCGACGATGGTGGAGCGTTTCTTGTGAGAATGAGCGAGAGTTAGTGTGAGAACAGTGAGGGCGGCGATGAAGATGAGCTCGAAGATGAACCAGGCGAGCACTTTGAGTCTCTTTCTGGGAGTAGAATAGATGAGGAAGAGGACGATGTAGACGACCTCAATCACAACGCCGGAGCCG
>JANTPZ010011812.1:0-13865 GCA_025593235.1 Vachellia pachyceras | reverse complement strand
TTTGGGGGGGGGGGACAAGAAGATGTGAGTCAATGAGTGTGAAGGGAGCTTGTGATTAGAGATTGGGTTTGTGTGGCGGAACGTTTTGGAAAGTCAAATGCACATTCAACAGTATTTTTTCGTAAAACGAGAAAAATCTCCTTTATATATTTACCTCAATCTGCGTAAAAGTACTTCTCTACCGCGTTCTTAAATGGACACATTATTAATTTTGGAAAAGTAGGGCACGTCTGATAACAAGAATACAGAAGATCCAAATAATTGAATTGAAGTTAGCTAATACAAATTATAAATGTATTTTGTAAGCATATATTATAATGTAGATATAAAAATGAAAAAGAATTAGTTGAAATTTTAATATATTATAAATATTTCTTTTAGTTTTAAATACAAACCTCATTTGACGTGAAAATTATACATCGTATGAATAAGATCATGTTTAGTAAAAAATTGTATCCTTTGGGGAGTATACAAGCAGTAGCGGACTCAGGACCCTAATTCAGCTGGTTCAAGATAAATGAGATTTATTCTTAATATGTTTTGAGAAGAATTTGAGTAAAAATTTAGTGGGTTCAAAATTAGCAAATGAATGAATGCAAAATAAATTATATAGTACTAACACATACCTAATTTTCTGGAAATTGGGAAGTGCGGCTGAACCGCTCAATTGAACGTAAGTCCACCCATGTGTATACAAGTGATGATTGTAGGAGGAGGTGATTGCGGGTGAGGTGTGAAACACTGATGGGAGGAAAATGGAGGGGCCATAGATCTGCAAATCAAAGGAAGTTAAGGAGGGGCGAGAGAGAGATGCATTATTGAGATTTGAAAAGTAGAGAGAGAGAGAGAGGGAGAAGGTTGGAAAAGTATGGCGTCAAAGTGAGCCACCCCACGATTGACCAGGAGCTTTCTTTTCACAAATCCTGCTTCAAAACGATATTTAAAACAGGTAGATTTAACTATTTATTTTTTAAGGTTTTTTTTTGTCCGGTCAATTGTTCATTTTATGTTGCCAACCTTTGGATTGGCTAAACAGAAGAAGAAACACTAGGAGGAGGATGAATGTGGGCCCACATTAGTTAATCAGTAGTTGAGATTGGCTTTAACTAACCATTTCATCGTTTTTGAATTTCCAACATTACACTTATTAAGAAAGGTAAGAAGCCAAAAACTTTTAGGTTTTAAGCATTAAAAGAAATTAGTCTTCAGTTTAATATGATTTATAGACTAATTGGTAACCAAAAAACAAATCCCCATATGGAATATAATTAGAAAGTTACAAAAACCTGCCTATATGTCCAGCTTCTTGCCTTATTATTGTGTTTGTTTAGGAATCCGGTGGGATAAATGAGTTTACGGACTCCGAGAAGAATTTACGGAATCCAAGAAGAATTTACAGATTTTAAAATGTTTTTTACGAATTTCAAAATATTCTTTTACAGATTTAAAGATATTTTTTACCTTAACTTGCGTGTATTGTTTGGGAAAAGATTTTCATTCACATTGTTGTTTTTGTTTTTGTATGCATGGTTGAGAGCCGTACACGTTGCTGGATAGGGTTGGATCTCTTGAGGTAAATATTTTGACCACTTCTTTTTCCTCACAACACATGTAGTGACAGTTTGAATTAACATTTAAAATTGATTTACAATTTAATAGGTATTTTATCTTAAATTGTTTGAACATATTTAAATGGAAGTTCTTAATTCATTTTATCATTTATGTTTATCATTTTTTTAAATCAATACATTCAACTTATAAACTAAAATATAATTTAATCGTAGATGTATATTTGCTTAAGAGAGATTCTATCGCATTTGCTAGAAACTAATCAATATTTTTATTTTTTTTAATCTACCAAAATTAATTAATATCGTAGATCTTCCTTTTTTAAAAAAAATGACCGAATGTACTATCCCTTTCCCCCGTTTTTGGTAATCATAAAGAGAAATTTCTTAATCAACTGTGTGTGTATATAAACACATATCAATCATAATGTGAACGCGAAAAAACGAGGAGAGAAAGGGAATGCACAAAGAGCTCTTTTCTTCTTTGGTTTGAACTTATTCAAATTTATCAAAACATCAATGTCTAGTGATGAGGACAGTTCGGGCAAAAAAAAAAAGTGATGAGGACAGTCTACTATGTAAGTGTGTGTATATATTCATGTAAAGAAAAAGATTTGAAGGAGATATATGCTAGCTAACAAATTAGCACACATTGATATTGTGTCTGTTTGGAAGCGCGGTAGAGAAGTACTTTTACACAAGTCGAGGTAAATATATGAAGGAGATTATCTCATTTTGCAGACAAAAACACTGTTGAACGTGCTTTTGTGGAGTAAATAAACTTTTTCAAACAAGTAAATTAATATGGCCAATCAGAAAATGGTCAAACGAATATGTTATTTAAGAAATATCAATCTATATATATATGTATATATATATCACATGTTCCTTCTCATCCAATTATAAGAGATATTATAGAGCAATAGTTTGGTTTCAAATATAAAAGATTGATAGGATAGTTAAAATGATTGTTTTTCACTTTTAACATCCTCGGTTACAAAAATAGTACTAGTAAATTGAATTCAAGAGAGAGGGGATGTGTATAGATAATACAAACACATTATTTGAAAAGTGATTTTACTATTCTCAATCATATCCTTTAATAAGAGTAAAATAGAACAATTTTACCAATTTAAGACACATTTAATAATGTAACCGATATTTCTTGATTCGTGTGAGCTAATTATTAATTTCTTATAGTTTGGACTGGATGAACATAAAAAGAAGAAAAGTAAGCTAATTTCAATAGAAACTTATTTATTTCCAAAGAAAAAAAAATTATCCTTACCAGAATTCATGGCATCTGTTCAGAGATCAATGTGGAGTCTTCTAAATGTAGCATTTTACAGCTATTGAATCTTTTTGCCAAGTCTTGTATTAGCAATTGCACCAATCTCTTCACATTGTAGGGAGTTAAATTCTAGTAGACAACTCATTTATCCTTTTATTAGAGCTAATTCCGTCTGAGATACTATTAAGCAGTATCTTCGTTGTTTGATATAAGATGCAGTTAACTTTTTTTGGGGAGATTAAAAAGTCTAATTAACTAATATATTTCTCATTTTTCTTTAAATTAATTTGTTTGATTTATAAATTGATATATGATACAATGATATATATATAATTATTTCATAATATATGTTCCAATTAAGAGATTAATTTAACATTTTTAACTTCTCCAAAACATTCAAATGACTCTTATATTAAGGACTGTATGTAGCATTAAATGTGATTATTTCTCTTAATAAAAATTCAAAGAAAAACAAATGTCCGTATCTGACTCAATTCTTGTTGATGGAGTCACTGGACTCATTAGATAAGTGGTAACATAAGTAAATTTTTGGTAGAATGATTTTTGGAAAATGAATTTGGGCAAAAGTTAAATAATGTGATGCAATCTATGTTTGAATACTTATTTAGATAGAATGATAAATTTAGGAAAAATTAAATGATAAAAATAGAAAATAAAATAAATAAATAATATATAAATCAAATAAAATTAAAAAATAAAATTGTTCAACTAAATAATATTACATAATAATTTTTTTTTATACGTTACATAAATAATTGATTGGACTATTGGGTTGAGTTTCCATGATAGAAGCACCCTTGTATAGGCCGGTGAAAGAAGCTCCGTTCTAGACATAGTTGGACTAATGGGCCCATTAAAACACCTATGCGGGCCCAATGTGAGTTGCATAAAGCCCCCTTTTCAGATTATTGGTTCAAATCATGCCACTTTCTTTTTTTTTTTTTCATATTTAAGACATTAGAAGTTGGAAATTTATTTTTCTTGTCTATCACCTCTTTATTTATTTTTTAATTAGGAAATTATCCTCCAACATATTCAATAGATTTACAGTAAATTATATTATCCATAATCTGTAAATAACATATTAACAGATCAATTAATTTTTTTAAAGGAGATTAAATATATTTCTTCGAGGTTTTGCTGGATGGCATGGCATTCTCGTTTGAATATAGTCAGACATCTCCAACCTAATGGATCAATATGATGAGACTTTATGTTTACAAATTACATCGATTACAAATATATTTAACTAATGTATTTATTCAAGTGAATTGAAAATAATGATTTAGCATTTATTTTAAATATAAATTTTACTCAAAACACTGAAAATTGTAATAAAAATAACTAAAATACAAGGCATGTGTTGCTAGCTTTAGCATATCTGCCACATAGGATTATTTCCGTTTGGATAAAAAAAATATCTACCATAAAAGAAAGAATATGAATAATTGTGGGGCATTTATTAACATTTTAGAATAACTTCTAGAAACATTTTGATATAAGTTGAGATAAAATTTCTCTCACATACTTAACTTGATTGTGTAAAATCACTTTTTAAAGCTAATCCAAACACCTCCCAAGTGGTCAAATTCATTACTTGGTTTTTTCCCCAATGGATTCATCACTTCTAGCTACAATAATTTTGAGACGACAACATCACAAATGCTAACGAGTGGAGCCTAGGTAAATGGTCCATTTGAATAACTGCTGGGAAAATGATTTTTTTGTCAAAATCCATTTTAGAAAATGATTTTGTGCATAATGCATTTTAAAAATGAAAATTTGTTTGAATAAATGTTGTGAATGTGACTTTTGATACAAAATGATTTAAAAGAAAATAAATCCCTTTCAATAATGCATACATATATATTATTTTATGTAGTGTGATAGGGAAAAATTAAAATGATAAAAATTTAGAATGTCATAATTCATGAGTTAACATATTTAGTTCACTACATGGAATATTCAATATCATTATTTGGAATGTTAAGATCAACACTTTAAAATGTTTTTCACTTAGAAAGTGTTTTTCTCCTTTTATCCAAAATACATTTTAACCCATGGTGCATTTTGATCCAAATCTTTGGATTTGTTTGGTGGAGCGTTGAAAGTCAAATTCACGTTCAACAGCGTTTTTTCGTAAAATGAGATAATTTTATCCATATATTTATTTCGATTTACATAAAAGTATTTTTTTACCATACGGCACCCTACCTAATATGTTTAACAAACACAAAATGCATTCCTATTAAAAAAAATGCATTCAGGGCCCTCAAAACGGCTTCACAAACACACTCAAAGCCTTTGGGTTCTTGCCTTTTCCATTGGATACCCTTTTGCTCAAATCACATTCACTTCCCCCAAATCTATTAATTAAATCTTCTTCTTGGTCTAATCATTCTCAGCGGGCTCGCGTTTTCTTCCCTCTTCAACGGGAACCCAGAAAAACCTGCAGATTGAAGATGTCCCTGCCTGCTCAAAACCCTTGTGAGTATGCCAAATGCAATATATATTTATATATATACTGAAAAGGTTTCCGTGTCCTTTTCGTTTTCTCCTTCTCCCCCTTCTATAATGGTTAGCAAAAAATCGTGTTGGCTGGCAATAGTCTACTCCCATAGAATTGATAGGGAAGACCCAGAAATTCGAATCTGGTTGTTCTGGGCTCGACTTTGGTAGCCCCAATCCTTATCCGTTGTTACCAAGTTAGATGCACATTTTGTTCCTCTGCATCGTACATGATTCAAATCCAAAGGAACTAATATCTCAAAAACTCATCTAGTTTCTAAGTGCTTGTTTGGAAACCGCCACGATCGCTTTAAAAAAGCATCAGAGACAAAACTCTCTCACGTACTCACATGGAATTCACTAAAATCACTAAGTTTCTTTTTGCTTTTCTAGCTATTCTTAATACAGATAGTTGCCCATTATTACTTAGAGTTCGTGTCAAGCTTATAATACCATGATTATACTTCAGTTTACGCATAAATTATAGCCAATGGTAGGGCTGAGGATGTTTCAACAAATATAATGGAAATTGATATTTGTCAATTACTTTTCAGCTGCTCACCAGAAGAAGGTCGTTATAGCTAACAAACATGGTGAGAAGCTAGTGGGCATATTGCACGAATCTGGAACTGAAGACATTGTAATCTTGTGCCACGGATTTCGATCATCAAAAGTTAGTTTGCCTGATATATAAAGCCTTTTCTATAGTACCATAGACATCAATGCCGTGAATCAATCTCATTCGTTATATTTTCCCGTATCCAGGAATTTGAGGCCATAGCAAACCTTGCTGCTGCATTGGAAAATGCAGGAATCAGTTCTTTCCACTTTGACTTCGCCGGAAATGGGTAAGTTTATGGTATTGCTATGAGAGTAATCGATTTTGAATATATTATGTATGACCTTTACCTTTAAAGTATGCAAGTAAATTGCAGCCTTACACTTATGCTGAGTCTTGTGCTCTAAAATTTCTGACATTTTATCTTGATAATTATTTTTGCCTCTCTTTTTTAATGTTATTTCTTTTTGAACCTATGTTGTATTCCTTCTAGGGAAAGTGAAGGTTCATTTCAGTATGGAAACTATTGGAAGGAAGTTGAAGATTTACATGCTGTAGCTCAACACTTCTGTGGAGAAAAGCGAGCAGTCAGGGCAATTGTTGGGCATAGCAAAGGTGTGTTGGATTTGTTATGATAATTCCTTGACTTATTTTACCTGCAAGAAAGAGCGGAAAAGGCTCTGCTACACTGCAAGTGATGGTATAATTGGAATTGAAGTTTTCCTTTGAAAGTGATTTCTGATAAACCTTATTTGGCTCTGAAATAGAAATTGTCAATAGTAATCAGATAAGAATGGTGTAATTTTTGACATAAAATTAGCATTAGCTTTCATCTAATAATAATTGTAAACTGGCTAAATCTTCTAGTATCGTTTGAGTTGATACACCAACCTTCTGCTTGAATTAATGAGATACTTGGTAAAAATGCTAAAGTACAAATGTAGACTTCATTTTGTTATTCTATGAACTATGTCAATAATAAAATTAGTATAATTAGATTTATAATAAATTGTATTTTCATCGCTTTCTATGCTTTTAAAGTCTAGCCTTCTATATCCACTGGAAGGAATAAAATAGCTAAGGTGCTTCATGTATGTCATGGTGACTCAGACACAGGGTTATCATTTATCATAAAAGATAAAATAAGGGCATGATTGGTGATGATCTTCCCTTTATCATGCCATCGAGAACTATTAATTTACAGGCATTTGTATGACATGATCCTCTCTTGTATCTCTTTTATAGGACTATGTATTATCTGCCACTGGTTTCATCTATCTGAATTTTCTTTTTCCTTGACACAGGAGGTGGTGTAGTGCTTCTGTATGCTTCAAAATATCATGACATCAAAACAGTTGTCAATCTCTCTGGTCGCTATGATCTGAAGTCAGGTGTTGAAGAACGCCTAGGAAAAGATTTTATGGAAAGAATCAAGAAGGATGGATGCATTGATGTGCTCAAGTCAGGTAATCTCTCATCCGTTTTTGAATGAGGTTTACTGCCTCCTAAGTGAAGGAGAATTTTGCAAGGGATGATGCAATAAATTCATGTTTCTTGATGACCTTTTTCTCCACAACGAACCTCAATGTTCAGATGTTCTTGCTAAAATCATCAAATGCCAAACCTGAACACAAAACTCCAGATCCCTCACCCTTCTTGGCCTGCCTACATTTCTTGAAAATTGACTCAAGTTTTGATAGATGTCAAAAAGGAATGATAACCATCACCGTTGATCAGGCGCATGACATGATAACAGCCGTCCATTCATTTCTCTGCATCCATTGATTTCATTATTCTTTGACCACTTGAGAATATCTACTGCAGGAAGTTTCCTTTATCGAGTGACCGAGGAAAGTTTGATGGATCGGCTAAATACAAATATGCATGAAGCATGTCTCCAGATTGACAATGGATGCAGGTGAGCGGGGAAGGAAATCCTGATGACTCCATTTTCCTCGTACCGTCATTTCCGCCAATGTGTTTTTCTTTATGGTCTTGTCTTTTCCTTGTTCACGGCTTTCTAAAATACAGTGTCATGTCGATTATATTACAGGGTGTTTACAGTTCATGGTTCTGCTGATGAAATTGTGGGTGTTGAAAGTGCATATGAGTTCAACAAGATTATACCCAACCACAAGTTACATATCATAGAAGGAGCTAACCATACATTCTCACAGCATCAAGATGAGCTAGCCTCTCTTGTTGTCAACTTTATCAAGGAATCCTTTCACCAAGACAAGGCTATTGCCGCTACTAGCACCTGATTTTCTCCATTGGTGTTACAATCTCTTTTTAATGATAGAATGATGTGATATTTAGCTAGCTTCTGTTGTGCCTTGTATTATTTTGGAGTCTTGTTTCAGTGTGTGGAGTACCAGGGAATAATGGCGAATAATCTTGATGTTTTATCCCAACATGATTCAGAGTCTAAAATCTTTTGCAACGCCTCAAATCATTGGATTTCGAAGCTGCTTGGATCCGATTTTCACAGACAAAATTCCTTTTATATATTTACTTTGTATAATCCAGAATTTACTTTAAATAAGCTGATTTAAGCACGCACTTTATTAAATACCAAATCAAAACCAATATTTCCGAAGTCGCACCTTATTAATGATTAAAGATGCAAGCTTCATTGGCTATAAAACAAATCCAAATGGATACCCTCTTATATTTTTGTAAGGCAAATAATTATTGTACCAATTAGGCTACGGGAGATGGTGAGAAGCCCTTGTTTCGGTTGGGTTATGATATGATAGGCCCAGTTCATCGTCTGTGTCTCTGTGAGTGTGTTAAAATCTGAGATTTCAAAAAATAAAAACTTTAAAGAAGAAAAGCCATACTTTGTTTTTTTATTCATGTTTGGTTGGCCATAAAAATATTTATGTTTACTTAATTAGTGTGTTTTATGTTCTTGAAAATAGAATAAATACATATATAATCATTTTTGCTTTAAAAATTATTAAGTAATATAAAATATGATATCCAGTCGGTCAAGTAATTAATAACGCCTTTTGTGTGTTGGCCAAAAAAAATAACGCCTTTTTTCTTAAAGGATCAAATCATTGTATTTTTGTAAAATGAAATAATCTTTCATTTATTTATTTTAGCTTCCGTTTTACCAGATACATCATCCTTTACGTTTAACTTCTAGTGAAGATTTCAGTTTCTTACATAAAAAAGATAAAATATTGAACATAATCTTTACACTTCTTCCTGAAACGCGGCGGTCCATTACCGTTACCAGTCATCGATGGTCGGGAATTGCCGGACAGGAGACTTTCGGACCGCACCTCTCTCCAGCCGACCAACAATTGTGAGGGAGTTGTGAGTTAGCTGTCGCTTGTAAATTGCAATGCTTTTAGGGGAGAGCATCTTGCAAAATTTTTCTTGCGTGCTGTCAGATTCATCAGTTTCAAGAAAGCCTGCTGTGCCCAATTTTCTTAAGCTATCTGAATCAAACGCTAACTCTTTTCTTTCATTTGTCGAGTTTGAACTAGATGTGTTGTTTGTCCCCAAAAAAAAAAAGAACTAGATGTGTTAGCATTAATCTGTTATTATTTATGCTTAAAGTTCTCAGATAGCTTTCATGCCGTCTATTTATGTTATTTGCTAGAAAATACGGTAATAGTTTAGCTCATTTAACTATTTCAGACCAGATTGATCCTTACCTGAACATCTGATCGCTGCTTTGTTTTGTAATTTAACCGTATCAATAATCAATATATAGTTATTTCCTGCTCAAATTAAATATTTAGACGTAATGTTTTAAGATTTTTTATATGCACATGATTGCTTGTAATATTTTCATATTTTTTATGGTCCTTGTCTAGAGGCTTCGACTTAACTGTACCACATTGCAAATTGATGTCATTGCGATGGTTTCCTGCCCTCCTAGTTCATATACGCATCCTTAGCTTCTACTGCGATTAGTTAGCGCCTTAGCGGAAATGGAAAAGAAAGGCTGCTAGAAGATCCCCATTGAGCATGTAATTTTTAGAAATCACTTCTTATGTTTTTTGTTTTTTTGAATAAACACTGGATTTCATTAAACTCTAAGGACCATTACACAACAAAGTCAATATGATTACATTCTATCATCAACGACCTCCTTCTATAATTGAAGTGTTGGTTGATCAAAGAAGCAAAAACTACCTATAATAGTATGGGCCATCTTGGCTAAGTGGTGTTCTTCCATGTTCCTAACCCTAGGTATATGGTTTAACTGGATCTACCAGTCCCTAGAAAAAAGAGCTGGGCATCTTCTATGACATCTCTAAACGGGTGGTACACATTGCATCCACTGGTTATCATATTAACAGCTTCAATGCAGTCTGTCAGAACTTCAACTTTTTTGTAGTTTTTATCCCAGCATATTTGAAGCCCCTGTATGATTGCAATGATTTCTGCAAGGGTAGGGGGAACCTGCAACAGTTTTCAAATGTAACCGCCTAGCCATCTGTTATCCTCTCCTCGAATAACTCCATCGCATGCGCAAGCTCCCGATCTTAACGCAGAACCATCTACCTCAAGAGATAGGAAACCTGCCCTTATGAGGCTCACCTATTTTTGGCTGCTTGACCCGAGTAAAATAGACTCTTAGAGAGTAGATCTTGATTCTAGCATGCTCTAAACAGGCCGGAATGACCATCCTCTTGAAATAATTCCTCTTCTCCAAATAGCTTTTTGCATCTAGAAACCCAGAATACTTTTTTTCCTTGTAATGTCACTTGTGCACTTCTGAAAGAAGGTCCCTATATGATTTGAATAATTTCAATTTTTTTATTTTAATGAAAATAACAAATGGGCAGATATCAAAAGTAGCATTTGAAAAGTATAGTATCATAAAAATGGACCATCAACTTGGGAAAATGAAGTTGATGTTTTGTAATTCTGGTAGCAGTGTTTGAAATAATGTACTGCGTTGGTAAGCGTACCAGCAGTTTGAATTTTCAAAAGATTTGATAAATCAATTTATGATTGATCAATTACTTTTCCAGCTTTTCAACAGCAAAAAGTCATAATACCTAACAAGCAGGGAAATAAACCAGCTGGCATCCTCCATGACGCTGGAACCTTGGAAGCTGTTATCTTATGCCATGGTCTAGGTGCGTCAAAGGTAACTTCTATTGATACAGAAGCCCCTGTTCATTATTATGGTGGAGATGTGTTGTAATTAAAATTGAATGCAAACCTGATCAGCCCCAACCCATACTGATTGGCTAATTAAGTTTTCTCATTTTCAGGAAGATCGTTGTGCTTGTTTGGCAACATCGTTGCCAAAACGGTGCACGTAAGCCGAGATAAAACCATCTTGAAATCTGTAAAAATCATCTCGAAATCCATAAAAACTATCTTGAAATCTGTAAAACCATCTCGAAATCCACAAAATGCCTCGGAATCTGTAAAATCAATTCTCCTAACGGAGTTCCCAAACACACACAATAATATCATGGTGAACCTTGCTTCTGCTCTGGAAAAATCTGGGATTAGTTCTTTTCACTTTGACTTTACTGGGAATGGGTATGTTTCTAATATTACAGAATCAAACTGTGAATTTTAAAGATTATGTATATGAAGTAACAAACACTTGGCTTCCCTTGTTGCCGTGGCCTGTAGATATTGTTCTAATTAGAGGAGGAACTATACTAAAACTTAACAAGTTAAACCCTCTGTTTCTTAGTTTTTCTTGTGGAAGGATGTATTCTAGAGTGCCTAAGCTTGAGAAAGACGACGTCCTGAAATTGGGAGCTATTGATATTCTGTTAATATACGAAATTAAAGTATCATAGATAGATCACGATATAGAAATTGCAAAATACATTTATGGTTGTGTACAGTGGTGAACTTAGGACCTTGGCTCAAACTATTTTTTTATAAGATAAGTTATGTGATTGAATGCCTAAGTATAAAAATGCAAGAAGTGTGAAGGATTTCCTAAGTATAAATATGCATGAAGAATGCCTTAAGATTGACAGAATGCAGGTAAGGGGAAAACAAATTGTCTGATGGTTCTCCTCTTCTTTCTCCCTCACTTGACCCCTTTTGCTTCTTGTTGCATTTCATCATGGACCATGCATGCCTCCATTAAAACTAGAATAACAGAGTTACCTTGCGATAATGTTGATGGTACTTCCATATAAAGTACAGCTTCTGAAAAACATCGGGAAAGAGCCAGTGTTTAAGAAAGCTTTATGGATCAAGTAAAAAGTTATTTGTAGTGATTATTGAACCCCATTATAATAACCAGGGTTAGTTTTCTTACATAGCACTGACCTAATTGTTGGCCATATTAGACAAGATGAGGAATCCTAATGAAAGTCCGGTGCCAATACTTGAATCTAATTGTTTTAATGTTTGACTTTTACATTATGTCAACTGTAAATGAAAAAAAAACGTATCTGTTATATGTTCATGTTTGAGCTATGATGTTATTAAACTGTTGCCGTGTACGCCAGGGTCTTCACAGTCCATGGTTCTGCTGACCAAGGTATCCCTGTTACTGATGCATATGAGCTCGGCAAGATCCTGCCTAACCACAAGTTACACATCATAGACGGAGCTACTCATATATATACCGACCAGCAAGCTGACTTAACCTCGGTCGTCGTGAACTTCATAAAGGAGACAGTTGCATCAGGGCACTGATGCTTAGGTTTTTGTCCTAGAGAGTTTATGAAACTTTGGTATCCTCTCAAAATAATATAGCTGTGTGAAGTGGATTTGGCTGGTTTGAGCCATTCGCCCATTCCATTGTGACGCTGATGACAAAAACGGGTAGATTTGAGTCTTCCGTAGGTTGTGTTGAAGGAGAGAAAGGGGTTGGGAATATCGGCCCAGTTTATGTCTCTGCTGTACGGGGCCCACTTCTGATGTTAATGGTGATCCTAGGACCATTACCATGCTAGCGCAAACAATTCTCACAAGTCAAACTGTGTTGCTATTTTTAGTTTTTTACTCAATAACACCACATTGGACTTGCCTGTAGATATTTATTACTTCCTCTAGCCTTTAATATAAAAGCTGCTTAACTTTTTTTAGAGGGTAAAAAAACTAAATATATTAATTAAACGTATTTATTTATATGTGTTAATTTGAAAAATGATAAATATAAATACTTTAAAGATAATGTATTTAGTTTTTTTAATATTCTAAAAAAATTAATCATTTTTTATATTAAGGATTGGAATTATAGTATGATAGATAGATTTTCAAGTGGTGAACTTAAAATTGTAAATCTGCCACATCCCAAAAAAAAAGTTCGAGTAGGATCAGTTAGTGTCAGTATTTTTTTTGATAAAGAAAGGTTTAGGTGAGTTTGGCACTAGTCCCCCACCAAGGCCAGGGCACGGCCCCAGGGCTCTTTGAGCGCTTACAAGGGACTTTAATCGGGGTGGAAAGACCTTAACCAATTGTGCCAAACCTCATTGGCGTTAGTATCAGTATTTTCAGAAAACCCCTTTGTTGTAAAATAAGCCTAAATGTGAGTAGTTTGCTTTTGGCAAGGATTAGTCATTTTTCAAAAAAAATAGTTTGAAGAGAATTTTTTTTCTATTTTTAACATTAAATTTACGGAAGTTAATGTAGAGTATCTAGAAAAGAAAAATCCTTATAATTTACTATAAAAAGGCATAAACTCAAAGCGATGCTGGTAAGGTGCCTGTTTGGGAAGCCATTTTCCCAAACGGTGCACGTAAGCCGAGATAAAACCATCTTGAAATCTGTAAACAAGCACGTGCTTGTTTGGGAACTCCGTTTGGAAAATGGATTTTGCAGATTTTGAGGCATTTTGGAAATTTCGAGATGGTTTTACGGATTTCAAGATGGTTTTTATGAATTTCGAGATGGTTTTTACAGATTTCAAGATAGTTTTATCTCGACTTACGTGCACCGTTTGGGAAAATGGCTTCCCAAACAG
>JANTPZ010011809.1:0-11615 GCA_025593235.1 Vachellia pachyceras | reverse complement strand
GTTGGGCTATTATGACTCAATAGGATCATATCATGCCTCCAAACTCACTGATTAGGTGTTCACATCGATAGTGACATTTGAACTCATAAATTTATAGATCGTAAATCAATTTTTTATTAATTGGACCAACTTTGAAATTTGTATAAGCTTTTACCTGCCCTTCATGTTTTTTTTAAAAAGCCCCTCCCTCTCTCTATTTTTTTATACAAAATTTTTAGGTAGGGGGTTGGGCTCACCCACAAGCTAAGGGCAGAGCGAAATGTCCCTTCCTCTTAGGTCATACCAATGTTGGGCAAGGCGAGCCGTCAATTACCCTCAGGCGTTTACCTAAGCACCCAGAAGCTAGGATGCCTCCCCAAGCGCTGCGACTGGAGTCACAACAAAGTGAATTTCCCCGATATCAAACCCTCTCCCTTTGGTGAGAGTGTTCAATACCTTCGTCAGCTGAACCCACGAACGATGGGTCCCTCCCTCCCTCCCTCCCTCCCTCCCTCCCTCCCTATTTCCACTTTATTATTTTTCCTCTCCCCGGTTTGTGGCTTAGGCCCATATTATGTGTTAGCCCGTTTTGGGGATCAGAAGGGGAGTGAGACTGACTGAGTGGAGATGGGCCTAAAGCTAATTCGAGGAAATTGGCACATGCACTTCCATTTTTGGGGTTTTTTTTGTGATATTAAAAACTAAAAAAAAAATCCAGCAATAACAAATCAATCTGTCGTTCTTTAGATTCTAAAGTTCTTATCAAGTTAACACACAGCCCCATAAATGTTTTTCATGGAAGTGTCGCTCACCGCGTCTACTTCATACGCAAGGGAGAATCGCCCGAGTTCAACTGTTCGTTGTTACGGCCAAAACAAATCAATTTGTTGATTTTTTAGATTTTGAAATCTAACGTAAAGAATATTTTGGAAAACTTACCATCAATTTCTAAATAAAAGAATTAATGAATAAAATGTTTCAAAGATTGATAAAATTACCATAAGATTCAGCAATAGCTGTCGGACCAGCTATTGCTGAATCTTATCGTAATTTTATTAATTTTTGAGACATTTTGTTCATTAATTCCTTTTGTTGGGACCTAATTGTAAATTTCTCAAATATTTATTTTGTAAAAATGTCCATGATGGTATCTACTTGATGCTTAAGGGAATCGCTAAATTTCAAGTGCATTTACGTCTTAGTGGCCAATTGTTTTAGATGTGAGAACACCACTCTTCTAGAACTATTAACTAACACTCTTGCATCCCTAGGTAATGCGAGACCCGTTTCTTTGACACGTGGACACTACTCACATCAATATATTGAACATTGAATAGGTTTGTTTGGTAAGTCCGTTGGAAGAAGGGATACAGATTTCGAGGTAAATATGTGAGACGAATTTCATCTTGATAAGTGTAGGAATGACTTTTGAATACTAAAATGGGCTATCCAAACAAGCCTAGAGAGAAGTAACGCAACGGATTACGAGCAAGTACACAAGAAAAAACACAATGACATTACCTAGTGGTATCACTGATTTACAATATAAATATGAACCCACTCAAGAAGACACTCGCACTTACATTTCGCTAGGAATAAGAAATTTACAGCTCCCAAGGTAAGCAAAGGGGGGAAACAAAACAAAAAGATAGAGTAGGTAAATATGCTGTTAGGTAAATATGCTGTTGACAATATAAAGATCCGTTGATCGTATGGTTGAATATCTGATAAAAACACCAATCGCCTTTCAATTGGGTATTCAATTATTTTGACTAACTACTATTGCGTTTAAAAAAAACCATCCACCGAAAAAGTAAGAAATGGAAGAAGGTAACTTTATTGACTAAAGCGCAGCCCGATATAAAAGAAATATAATTAAAGACAGACTTTAATGTCTATAATGACAATATAGAGCACGCCAGGAATTGGATCGTGTCCGATTGGTAAAACTTATCTTAAAAGTACGTTTAATTGTATTTTTCTGTAAAACGATATAATTTTCTTCACATATTTACCTTGATTTGTGTAAAAGTACTTCTCCACCATTTTGTTCAATTGTGTTGCATCGTTTTAACTTTTTACAGTAGTGAGATACTTCTGTATTTTGGTTTGTAATTCAATGACTCAAACTATATATATGTTTGATTCTTTAAATTTATATATAACGTCTCTTAAATTTATAAGAGTATTTTTAAGCATTTATCAAAAGAAATCTGAACGAATGGATTTAATCGGTGACTCATCTTGGGACAACTTGCATAGGGTACAAAAGTTAAAAGGATGAATGAAATGGCAGCGTGCAGGATGGGTTATTACCATGTTAGAAGTTAAAGAAACATTAATATCAGGGTCGATTTTGGACATAAATGATGATGTTATGTGCTTGGAATTCAGATCCTCCATCACCTTGAACAAGTCAAAACCTTTCATAATAAAATTTAATTTAAGGATAATTATTTTCTCTGTGCAGCCTTTTTTTGTATGCGAGGAAAATTATAGAAATTTTCAATTATATATCCATTACATGTCTTGCCAGAATAAAATGTTTTTCTATTCTCTAAAAAATAAAAATAATTTTATTCATCATTTAAATTTTGATAAAATTAATTTAATGTGTTGTCATAGGCTTACAAATGTTGTAACAGACCGCTAGAACCTAGGACATCAAAGCAACCAAGACTTCTATATCGAGAAGCATTAACTTGAATTTGGAGGCTATGACCATATCAAGCAGCACTATAAATCAAAATACAGAAATAATAATATATGATGTTTATGGCTTCATGGCCTAGTGTTATAAAGGTAGTAGAAGGTTACATGTTCTCTTCTTCAAATAAACTGGTATTATCAGTGCGCAACCTCCTAATTAAAAAAAAAATCTTATTGAAAGTATGCAAGGGCGAATATATTATCATTATATACTCTGCCAAAAAGAGATATATAAACATGCATTATGCTACATCTGAAGCCCTCTTCAACAGTTTCTAGTCCCAAAACAATAGATCCAAGTCCTTATTCCACAATAACTTAATTGGAATATATCATGCTGCCCACCCTATCTTTAATCATTTCAATCAAAGATCAGAAAGATGAAAAGGAGGTCTATAAGCATGACATGTAGCGTGAATTTCATATACATATGTAGATACATCACATATATGATACAGTGTAGCAGGTCAAGTATTGTCCCAAAAAAATAGAGTTCAGTAGAGCAAAGTCCTATAAAAAGTGCAATAGTTTTCTGCTGCATCTTTCAGATACTAGTTTAATATAAAACTATTTAGCCATGTCATGAAGCAGAGTGGCTTCTTGGATCTTTGTTGAAGTAGGCAGGACGCTAACACGGCTTAGTGGGATCGATACAAGCTCATGAGCAACGTCCCTGAACTCAAGAAACCCTCCTTCTCTGCATTTTGATAGCAGTCTATGTGCTTCTTTCTTCGTCATCTTCACCTTCACTCTAATCCCTTCCCTTTTCTCACTACTGTTACTTACAATTCTCTTTTCATCACTTTCCTTTCCCTTTTCCTTCTCCAACTCATCTTGATCATCTCCTAGAATTGTGGGATCTGAATCAGCAAACCTAACACTTTTCTTTACCACTGATTTTCTGGGTGCTTGCTTTTTCGTCAATTCATCTCTATACACAGCCGCCTTTGCTTGGCTAGCTTGCTCTACTGCTACTCCTACTTTAACATCCGAGACTTGCCTGTTCAAGCAGCCAAACAAGGAGTGATACATTTTTCCCCCTTAATTGGAGACAGAAGAGAAAAAGGTATAGGTAAAGAGTAGTAGAAGAGAGGTATATGTGTGAGGGGGTGTGAGCTGCAAAGCGGAGAGAAAGGTAGAATGAATTTATAGGAGTTTATGAGACTAGATTGAGAGCAGAAGAAGCATGAAGTGGGGCTCATTTAAAATACTATTATTACGTGGAAGTGGTGGGTCATGAGCAAGAAGCCAAAAGTATATATGGTGGACCTATACGTCAACGTAGAAGTTATGGTATAAAAGTAATGTTGATGCATCACGAAGTCAAGATAGTAAGTGATTTGACTATGGGAAATGGTACCTCCATCCAATGTCGTTGTTTTTAGTTTTATTATTCTTTTCCGTGAGAAAAAGGGCAAAATGACTATAGTTACTTGTAACCTGCAGGTTTGAAAGGGTCCAGCCAATGCCCTTCGGGTTGATGGAATTACAATTTACAAGTATTCGAGACCAATTCTCCAGTTTGGCCAGTTCAAGATAGTGATAGTGTGTATACATATGCATATATATGCGTTTGTTAATTAATTAGAAGCCTCTCTTAGATCTGATGAGAGCTACACAATGGAGGCTTTATCTGATCTTTTAAATGCACTGGACTGATGAATTGATTGATAAACATGAGCTGTTCCTTTTTGTCTGTCATCATGTGCATAATTAACGGGAAAGACCAACCCATGGTATTAAAAGTCCTGAGTCTATATATATTACTCACTTTCGTCCATATTATAAGAGTTATATAACTGATTGAATTATTAACATATGAAGAAAATAGCCCTTAACCCATTAAATTATTAACGGAGGGAGATAACAAGTAACAAATGGTGAGGTATTCGTTAAGCACGGTTGCGACTTATTTGATTTATGGTCTAATTAATCCAACAAAATTCAACCAAGCGCGTGTTTTGAAAAGTGTAAAGGAGTTATTACAACGAAATCTAGCCGTAGAAGTCAGTTTATTACTTAGTGATCAGTATTCAACGGTGTCAGATAGAATTGAGCTTGGTTTTAATTTCCTATGCTGCACCTTTTCTCTCATGTCTTCCGTTGAAGGTCAAAAGCGCGTCTTCTTAGAAAGCATATACAAGGAATTGGTCATAATTGTCGTAGCCTATAATTAACACGGTTTTGAGTTGAATTATGGAGGGGGAAGACCAAGTCAAATTTGATTAAGTGCTGAAGACCAATATCTTTAGAGATTTTAATTCTTTCTTATTTCAATTGAGATTGTCTTCAGTCTCATGTCTTCTTAACTTGAACAAGTTAAAAAAGATGAAATGCACAAATACCATTTTAAATTTGAAAGTGGGGTTTTTACTCCATAATTCAAATGATCTAGACTAATTACACTTTAAAAGATGGACCCATTTGGATGTAACTTCCCAAAAATGTTTTTGCAATTTTTAATAACTCAAATCTATGTGATTAAAGTCTCTTTCACTAAAATTAACGCTTACACTTGTTGGCTTTTACTATTAACATAAGCTCTTTTACATTATTGTGGGGATACATTAAGGTTAATAAAATCATTATCAAATATATTTAAATAATATCGCAAAGCACTCCATTTTTTTTTTCACTTATTGAAGACTAAGTAACATTGAAGGATTTTGTTATTAGGAAGTTCAAATTTCAAAGAGTATGTTGTTTCGTACAAAATGTATACTTTAATTGCATGTTTTGTGGATGGGGAAGGAATCACAAAGAGAAGATAAGAAGGAAAACTATTTTTAGAGTGTTTGACGGGCTAAAATAGCTGTCCTTCAAAAGTTAAAGAAACACCACTCTCAAAAAATAATAATATCAAAGCAAAAATAACCATATTTTTAGTTTAAAACCAATTATTCCTTTTTGTAAAAGCGTACTTATGTAGGATTAAGGTATATAGCACAATTGAGTATTTTTTTGAGCAAATGACACACAAGTCACAAGTAAAGGAATTAACCACAATATGGTTTCAAAGATTCAAGAAATTATCATGAGGTTTCAGGAGTAATTGCTGAGGTTGTTAATGAAAGCTGCTGAGGTTGTTAATGACAACCTCAGCAGTTACTTCTGGGATTTTATGATAATTTTTTGAATCTTTAGGATCTTTCATTCATTAATTCTCATATCTGGGACTTAATTGTCATTTTATCTTTTTCTTTCTTCTCCTTCTAAGGAGTCCACCACCCTAATGTATTTTGAGATTCAGTATTATGAAGTATTTCCTTTTCATTTACATAAAAAACTTCAAAATATTTTGTAATTTATCCAACATGCAACACACTAAAATATTTTTTTAAGTGCATACAACATTTTAAGGTGTGTTTGATTTGAAGGAAATGGATGGTATGGGAGGAGATGAAGGGAAGGGTTAGGAAAGGCAGGGAAGGAGATCCTCTTGTTTGGTTTGACTAAAAGAAAGGTGAGAAAGAGCATTTTTAATGATCCATTGTTTAATTTAGGAGAGGAGGAAAATGAATGAATGGTAATAAATTATTATTTTACCATTACATAATAATTTATATTTTTATTTTTATTTATATAAATTAATTTATACAATGTTAATTAATGCATTACTATTTTTATTTACAATGAATATAATATTATATTTTGAAAAATAATAATATTTTTTATTTTAATTAATTTTTATAATATATGTTTTGATTTTATTTTTATGATTTTTATTTTTCATTAATTTATGAATAATATATTTTTATTCATTATTTATTTTGTTAAAAATATATTTTTATTTATAATAACATATTTTTTGCAAATTAATTTTATAATAATATAGTTTTAAAATTATAATTTATTTTATAGTATATTTTTAATTAAAATTATATAATTAATATTTTTAATTAATTTTATAATAATATATTTTTATTATAGTATTTTTTAATTTTCATTTTATTACAGCATTTTTAAATTATAATAATAGTTTTTCCTCATGCTATTAATGGGATAATACATGGGTAAATTTATCAAAAAAATTTTGACTCTCATTCAGAAAACCTCGATTTGAATGGGAGCCAAAATAAATATTTATGAGGGGTGTGGATAGTAAATTTAAGTTACTCCCCCCTCCAAAATTTTAACTCAGGGAAGGAAGTATTTTGCCTTCCCCCTTCCCTCAGACTAAACATATTTTTAAAATATTTTTCAATACAATTTTACAAATTATATTCTAAAATAGTTCAGGTGTTAAATGCTCATTCCTTTTTCTTTCCCATTTCCAGACAGGACTTTGGACCAAAATCGATTTTTTTTTCGGCTAAGGAGCATGCATCATCCTCTCGGTACCTCTCCCATGGCATTCAAAGATTGGTTCAATTGAATTTTTGGTTAGAAAATTGAGTTTAATTTTAAGCTGTATACAGCACTCGGGCCCAAAGAAACTTACGTTGAACAGTTAATCCCAACAACTTAGAATAATGAATGGGCCCAAGAATGGGCCCATTAGCGTAAATGACGATCAGTCATTACAAGACATAAGCTGGGCCCAAAATGTCTAGCTCGCGTGATAATCTTAAAATTTCGACAGTCTTCGCCAGACGAGTTCAGAATTCCGAAATTTTAAAATCCAAATCGACGGCGTCGACGACTCAGCGATATTCCGAACGGGAGGACTCATAGGAATAGAGGGGAGCCATGGGCGTTTCTCAGGCTATGAAGAGAATCCCTCGCATCAAGTTCCCTCAAAGGCATCCCAAGCCCTCAGGTCTCTCATTCTCTCTTCGTCTTGATTCTTTTTTCTCTCCCTTTTTTGGCAACATTTTTCCTTTTGGTTGCCAGTCGTCCATTGCTTAGACATGAGGCCACCAGTAATGAGCTATATTCATCCGCTAATGTCTTATTTACATGATAAAGCAATTAAGTTTCTCAAATATCGAGTTTGGCCGGATCAGATTCCTCCCCGCGTTATAATCTTGTGCTACTTTCCTTTTGATGGGCTTGTTGGGTCTTAATTGCATGATTTAATACTTGCACCACATCTTTCTAATATTCCCCTCATAATCAATTATTGAAGCGTAATCCTGCTGCAAATTCGATGCATAATGTGAATTAGTTGCTTCGCTTCGGATGGTCGGTTCCTTTTGCGGACGGATTTTTAATTATGAAATGAGATATTGTGATGCATCCTTAAATATAGGAACTAAGTCGGTATTTTGGCCGGCTGCTTTAATCTACGCCTTAGATTTGCTCCACATATTGCCAATTTTCCATGCTTTGTTATGTTTTGCATATATGCTGACTTTATTCAATACTTCTGAGGACAATCCTTTGTCTGGTTATCGAGTGTTTTTCCAAGCTTTATAGATTTCAGTTTCCTTGGAGGTCCTTTTACTCTAGACTATCTGTATGTTTGATCATTCCGTTTGGTTGCACATGCGAAATCTATATGATTTTATGTGGCAGTGATCTTGTATTTAATGTGTCGGTTTGGGAATGTGATAGAGAATTATTTTTACGTAAGTCAATGTAAATATGTGGAGGAGATTATCTCGTTTTATGGAAAAACACTGTTGAACGTGCTTATAGGGATTAAATAAGCTTTTCCAAATAATCACAATATCTTTCAACATCTAAGTTTTCGTGGATGTAAATATGCATTTTGGTTTTGGAATTTGAGAGTAAACAAAGGCCGTTCTCTGCCTTCATTGACAATGACAAGGTATGTGAAATATCTAAGGAACATCTTGCAGACAGCTTCAACTGCCAAATTCTATTGCAAAGAATTGAAGAAACGTACTAATTTTGTAAGAATAGACGTTTTGATAGTCGTATGTCAGGTGTATCATGTGATTTACGTTTGCTTTCCTGGTTTTGGATCTCTGTTCCAGTGAAAATTTCGTTCTGATGCTTATTAATGGTTGGACTTTTCTGATGAGTGTCGGTTAATCCTTATGAACTCCAAATGTCGGTAATAAGTAAATTTTCCGATTTTCATGTAAATTTTTGCAGTTTCTGCATCTGAGACACAAGCTTCAGCTTCAGCAAGTGATGCCAATTTACCTTTCTTTTCGAGTTCAAAAGCCCCATCAACTGTGGGAGGGAAAGCCTCACTCCAGCCCAAAAGAACTCCCGTGTCCAATGAGGAGATTGAGGCAATTTTGGTAGGCAGAAATCTCCTCTTTTGTTTATTCCAATGATATTGACATTTGCCTATAGCTCTTGACAAATTCATTTTCTGGTCGCGGGTTTGGTTTTTTTGTCTGCTTATTGCATGACCTCTTCTTAGGCGTCTCTGACTGGTTTCTCGCTCTCTGTTTTCTGCCCCTTCCATTCTTTATTGAACTTTCTTTCACATTTTTTTGTTGTTTCAATCGCTAATACATTCATTTTGCCTTTTGACAGTTGGGTGGGTGCTTCTGAGCGCGTGCTTATGTCAAAGAGGAGGCAGCTCTAATGTCTTAGGACTGCCGTTCCGATTTATTTTTGTCGTGTAAGAACAGTGTACTATTCCTGTTTGTGAATAATGGTTTAATCACTGAAGAAGTGGAATGGAAATCCACGGTTGATATTGTACGTTGATTTAATTGAACGATTGATTTTGGAAAATAGTGTCGAGTCTCAAATCTCGATTGTCTGAACGGCTGTCATACTTTCATAAATAATAAACATGCTTAACAGCAGAGAACAAAGGCCATGCCTATTCTGATTTCTTCTTCGCAAGAAATGGTTCGAGCACAGCAGACTTGGGGTTTTTCATTGGAGGACCTTTTTCCCTGCGTTCCAGTTCTTCCAGCCGAAAGGTAATCAACCGGTCCCAATTTCCTCCTTCAAACAGAACCCCTGCTTTTCCATCTGTGATCCGTTGAACAATGCCACAGTACATGTAATATGGACTATTTTCATTCTTCACTATTGCAATCATCCCCGGCAACAATAGCGGCAACTCCGGCGCTTTCGGCTTCTTGGAGATTGCAAGGTCGGTTATTTTACCTGTTGATGACTGTTTGGGAGGTGGAGGATTTTCCTCGATGAATTTTTTCAAACCCCTTTCTCCTCCAGGAAACCCCCCTGTTAACCCCATCATTTCTTTCTCAAATGCATCTTCTGGAACATTTGTTGACTGTGCAGACCCACCTGAGCTCTCATGCTCTGATCCACTTTCTGCTGGTGCTTGCTCCTCCATTTGCTTCTTCAACTCTTTTTCTATACCTTTTTCTCCGTTGCACAGTCCTCTGCCTCCCAAGATTTCTGCCAGGTCGAATTTAGCTCGTGTTTGCACTTTGGATGGTGTTGGCTTTCTGTGGAGTGTGAATTGATTTTTGTGATCTCGGCCCAGGAATTGGGATCGAAGAAGAGAGCTATTTAGGCTGTGAAGAGTTAGAAAAGAAGCCATGTTTAACTGTTGAGTAAACACCAAACAGACGCTGGCATGAGTGGAGAGAACAGAGGGGAAGTATAGGAAGGCTTCATCTTCATCATCTAATTTTGGCCACTACTGATATTCCATTATAGCGCTATCTTCACGCTAGAAATATCTGGTCGTGAATCCGTCTGTTAAGCTTCCTCGATTAATTTCGGCCACAGAGTGCCACGATCAAGTTTGGCTGGGATTGGAAAAGGACGACTCCATATATATTCGATTTATCTTGAAGGCTTCTCACCTGTCATTTACCAATTGGTTCTATAATATTGCAATCAAGGGGATGCAAGGTTTGTTTTTGAAATTCCTTTTAAGAGTATTCTTTCATAAAATAAAGGTTAATTTTTGCATACGTATAATATCATTGTTTATCGTAAGATGTAACAGTTATTGGGAATAATATGATTATTTAAGAAAAAAAATCTTGAATAATCGGATTCACATAATCTTAATTTTATAACCTAAATAAAAAATTATATTAAATTATGATTATCCCGAATAAAATTTAAAGCAAAAAAGATCTGACCAAATCATAATTCTACCATGTTTTTAAATATTTTATCTTATTTTTTGGGGCCTCATCTCCGTTTAAATCTACTTGCACGAAAATTTGCCTCCCGTTAGCGGCCATTCTTTAAGCCATCTGCCACTACCACGAGTGTGAGCTATGAATTTTCCTCGTTTCTTTATTGTTTAGTTGTCTATGTATTTATACCATTCCAGAACTTCTTATAACAAGCTCACCATCTTGCATGTTATATGTCTTTTCAGTTCATGAATATGCCTATGAGGTTGTTCGATCAGGCCGTTCTTGTTCGAGAATTAGATAGTTGGAATATGTAAATCAATGAATTTATCTAGTTTGATTATGGTAGCCTTGAGATACTTTCTCTTTTCACTGTTTATTTAATATTTTGCTTATGCTGGTTTCTGGGGAGTAACGACTAACCTTATCACTGTCTTGCTTTGTGAGATTAAAAGCTGGGATAGTGTCTACTTTGTATGATCGGGAAGAGATGAAAAATTATATGTGAATAGATTCCATGACTGCTGAATTATTAACAAGATACGCAACCAGTCCTTTCAGTTCAATGCCATCTATTGGAATAAGAGATTTTACCCGTACTCTTTGTGCTCTTTCTGGATTTCCTACTCTACGTTAATCCAGAAAACAAACTTTTCATGTGAGTTTTTGATATGTGTACAGATTTGAGATGAACTATATCTTAAACTAATAAGCTTTTCTTTCCTCAGACGTAGGATTTCCCTATTCATTGTTAAAGGAGGTCGGTGATGGTCATGGACAAACAGATGTCATCCTGATCAGCTTCCAAGCCCCATTTTTAAAAGTAAAATCTCTCGAGAACTGAACACCATATATTCAGAGCCTAGAAGGCTAGAACTGATAAACTCTCTGAGGTAATGTTTCCTGGTGGAAAAAGAAAAGTTGAGAACAACCCAAAAGTGATCATTAAGAGATTGAGCTTATTCAAAATTAGTAACTCACCAAAGT
>JANTPZ010011777.1:0-17690 GCA_025593235.1 Vachellia pachyceras | reverse complement strand
AGATGAAGAGGTGGGATATTTTCTTAAGATGGCATAGTTGCTTCATTAGTTTTATTGATTTATTTATCACCAAAAAGTATGCACTAAGATGATTGTGGCTTGCTGTTTGACTTCTTACTTGTCTTTTAACATGCATTTGACTATTCTTTTTTTATTGTAGAAACAAAGTGCAGATCAGTGGAAAGCAAGATATAATAAAGGTACATGATTTTTTATGGAAAGTGTTTTGATGATATGTTGTAGAGGCAATGGTAGTATTCTATTTGAGCTATCAGTTTTATCGTCTCTAAGCTCATGAGATTTCTCTGGAACCATTTTCTAGAATATTTCTTTTGTTTAATCTGCTCAATCACTTCCCTTGGTTTTTTGCAGCCTTGGATTGTGAGATCATGGCAAGGTAAAATCATTGGTGATTGTGGTAAGTGCATTTACCACAACTGGAGGTACCATTTTACGCATGGTTTTGTGTTGAATTGAGTCCTGTAGTATCTACATAACATATGGTTTAGTGTTGTATAATTGAGTCCTGTAGTATCTACATGACATAATTTAAACTTAGCCTCAACATTTATGATGGCTACGTCAGCAGAAAACCATGTTGAAGTATTTACTTAATAGTGTCTTGTCATCTGCTATATTTGAACTTGAAAAATACATTTAGTCTACGCTATATTTCTAATACTCATAAACTGTCATTTGTTTTTACTTTTGCATAAATGTATGTCCTCTAACCTCTTTCCCTCTTTATTTTTTATTTCTCAAACCTATTTTTGTTGGAAAATTATGCCCTAGGCCCAATCATTGTACTCGAATATTATTTCTTTTAATGTATTTTCTCCATTTAATTATCATATATTTTGCATATTTGTTGTTATATTGTTCTGCCGATTGCCAATTTGTAGGGGTTATTTCTCTTGTCTTTGTTATATTTATTATGTTGTTACATGATTAATTATTATATTTATTCTAGATTATTTTTTCAAAATTTATTTATCTATTTTTATGGACTATTAACTAGTTATTTTTCTATCCTCTTATTAATTATTTACTATTTATTTGTATATTTTTAGTGTTCAAAATTTTAAAGCTTTCAGGCGTAATTTTTCCCTCACCTCTATTTTCCTTCATCATGCATATTTCACAATCTCCGCCCCTCCCCCTTATTATTGGTTTGCTATAGTTTCGTATCAGCTCTTTTTCACTTAGAATTTTGTTCGAAGTAGTTGGCAACACGAAGTGATCTTTATCTGTTATTTATTTAGTTACCTTTTTTTTTATTCATTCATTCATATGGATTATCTTGTTTGAGTTAATATAGTAGTGATAGCATTTTTGCCTTCTTCTCCTATCAAAGATACAAGTACTATTGTTATTATATTTACCCTAACACACTTTTTATTATTCTACCCGATATCACTTTGTAGGGTTATTTCTCTTGTGACTCTATATTTATTAACTTGTTACATGCTTAATTATTTATTTAGGAACATCTTGTTTCATTATTAATGATTATATTCAATAATTTATTTTTTTATGAATTATATACTTACTTACCGTTCATTTTTAAATCTGTCATACATTTATTTTTCATTAATGTGAATATAGATATGATATTGTTCTACCCACTGTAACTTTGTAGTGGTTATTTCTCTTAGCATTGTTATATTTATTATGTTGTTACATGATTAATTATTATATTTATTCTAACTTCAAAATTTATTTATCTATTTTTATGGACTATGTACTAGTTCTTTCACAATCTCCCCCTTTCATATATAAGCTTCTTTTCGTTTATTTTAATATTTTTGGTGTTGTTTAGGTGTATTTTTTCCCCTCATCTTTAATTTTCTTCATCATGTATCTTTCACAATCTCCACCCCCTCTGCTATAGTTTCGTACCTTTTCGTTTAGAATTTTGGTCGAAATAGTTGGCAACACTAGGTGATCTTTATATGTTATTTATTTAGTTGCTTACATTCCATTTTTTGATATTTTGCCTTCTTCTCCTATCAAAGTTACATGTACTATAGCACTTATCACTTTGTAGGGTTGTTTTCTCTTATCACTTATCACTTATATTGTTCTTCCCACTATTACTTTGTAGGGGTTACTTCTCGTGGCAGTGTTATTTTTATTATGTTGTTAAATGATTAATTATTATATATGTTAATTAGTTTGTATAGGCTATTTCTTCTATCACCGTTATATATTTTTTTATGAATTATATCTTACCTTTCACCTTTCATTTTGTACTCATGCATTTATTCAATTTTTTCATTTCATTCATGTTAATATAGATGTGATATTGTTCAACCACTTTCACTTTGTAGGGAGGGACTGTTTCTCGTCATATATTTCCCTGTTAGTTTGTAGCGGTATTCCTCCAGAGGGACTGTTTCTCGTCATATATTTCCCTGTTAGGTTGTTTGTAGTGGTATTCCTCCTGTAAGATCTTTGTTTCATTGTTAATTATTATTTATTTTTTATGAATTATATACTTACCTCTTGTCTTTGTTATATTTATTATGTTGTTACATGATTAATTATTATATTTATTCTAGCTCATTTTTTTCAAAATTTATTTATCTATTTTTATGGATTATTAACTAGTTATTTTTCTATCCTCTTATTAATTATTTACTATTTATTTATATATTTTTTGTGTTGAAATTTTAAAGCTTTCAGGCATAATTTTTTTCCTTCATCTCTATTTTCCTTAATCGTGTATATTTCACAATCTCCACCACCTCCCCCTTATTATTGGTTTGCTATAGTTTCTTATCAGCTCTTTTTCGCTTCGAATTTTGTTCGAAGTAGTTGGCAACACGAGGTGATCTTTATCTGCTATTTATTTAGTTACTTACCTTTTCTGATTCATTTTATTTATATATTTTTGGTGTTCAAATTCAGGCGTAATTTTTCCCTCATCTTTATTTTCATTCATCATGTATCTTTTACAATCTCCACCCTTCCCCCTTACTATTGGTTTGCTATAGTTTCGTATCAGCTATTTTTCACTTAGAATTTTGGTCGAAGTAGTTGGCAACACGAGGTGATCTTTATCTATTATTTATTTAGTTACTTACCTTTTTTGATTCATTCATATGGATTATCTTGTTTGAGTTAATATAGTAGTGATAGTATTTTTCCTTCTCCTATCAAAGTTACATGTACTATTGTTATTATATTTACAGTAGCACCCACTATCACATTGTAGGGTTATTTTCTCTTGTCACTTCTATATTTATTAACTTGCTACATACTTAATTATTATATTTACTCGAGCTCATATATTTATTTATCTATATTTATACAATGCTTAATCAACATCATATGTGATATGATGTTTCCTGTTAGTTTGTCTATCACCGTTATATTTTTTTTTATGAATTATATTTACTTACCTTTCATTTTGTACTCTCATGCATTTTCAATTTTTGTTAATATAGATGTGATATGGTTCTGCCAAGTGAAACTTTCACTTTGTAAGGATTGTTTCTCTTGTCAATGTTATATTTATTGTGTTGTTATAGAATGTACTAGGCATTTATTTATACACTCGATTATTTACTTATTCTTTTATTTTAAGCATTCTTATATTTAATCAATTTTTTCATATGTAATATTATATTTCCTTGTTAGTTTGTATATATTCAATAATTTATTTTTTATGAATTATATATTTACTTACCTTTCATTTTTAAACATGTATTCTCATACATTAATTTTTTTCATTAATGTGAATATATATGATATTGTTTTGCCCACTGTCACTTTGTAGGGGTTATTTCTCTTGCCACTGTTATATTTATATTATGCCGTTACATGATTATTTATTATATTTTTTATAACTCATTTTTTTCAAAATTTATTTATCTATTTTTATGGACTATGTACTATTTATTTTTCTATACTCTTATTAATTATTTACTATTTATTTATATATTTTTTGTGTTGAAAGTTTAAAGCTTTCAAGCGTAATTTTTTCCCCTCATCTTTATTTTCCTTCATCATGTATCTTTCAAGTTTCGTATCATTCAAAACTTTATTTTAGCTACTAACTTGGATTTATGGTATGTTTTTGAAGTTGGTAATTTGACTGCTCCTTGCATGCATTGTGCAATCGGCCAACCATGAATTTTTTTAATATGTCAAGTAGCTAGATGCTAGAATGAGGACTTCTTAAAAACTTTTGAGGACATGTATTTATTTCTATTATTGTTTATATAAACCAAATATTTGTTGTTTCCTTGCAGGCATATGGTCTGGTTCAAGGAGAATGTGTAAGTATCATCTGTATCTTGGTTCACTTGTTGCCTTCTAGAGAGTGAATGTGTTATATTCATTCAATGCACTTTGGCATTCTCTTGAATTCTTGCACAAATTTGTATTATGTTTGATTGGTCTTCGGGTGCAATGAAAGAAGTTAGGGTGTGCATGAGACACTTTCTACTTTTCATATATAGTTCAATATGTCTTCGGGTGCAATGAAAGAAGTTGTGGCTCTTTAAGCAAGGTGGCTCTTTAAGCAAGGTATTACCTCTTATTTCGTATCATTTATGAGGAATGAGATCTATTCCGCAAGACAAGAGTTTGATGAGTCGTTGTACCAATACTCGAGTTTCAGGTTCAAGTGAAGATTTATGGAGCAACACTCAAGTTCTGAAAAATAATACTCGAGTGCTGAGCGTCACTGGAATTCAAATACCTGAGTATTAGATGGAGATAAAGGTAATACTCGAGTTTTCAATCTCAAAACTCGAGTTTGGTAAGTGTTTTAAACTTGAAAATCCCGATACTCGAGTATTAAAAAGTCAATACTCGAGTGTTAAAGGTTATTAGTGATAGAGGACCCCGATACTCAAGTATTCCATGGTAATACTCGAGTGCTAGCATGCGCTAAGAAAAAGGGGACCCCGATACTCGAGTACTAGAGAAATAATACTCGAGTACTGGCTTGTCTATTCATCTTCCTTAGTGCAATACTTGAGTACTGTCAAAGCAATACTCAAATGTTACACTCATTACTCGAGTGCTGCTTCACAACACTCGAGTGCTTGGCCTATTTTCTCTAAACACTCGAGTACTAAAACTCAATACTCGAGTATTGGCGCATCTGATACATTTTATCCCTCGTTCAGCATGACTCAAACCCTAACCCCCATTTTTTGCACTCAAGTTCTCTCAAATCTCTGCACCCGATCAGTTGTAAGCTCTCCCAAACCGTTACACACCTCTTTGACTACCAAAAATCGACATAACCCCTCATTTTATTCCATTAAATACCCCTTCAATAATCAGATTTCTCATCTTCTCGAATTCGCTCTCTCGGCACTTCCATTTCCAAAAATTTCAAGTTTTTTATCCTTGTTCACCATGGCCCGTACAAAGAAAACCAAAGCCTCTACTCCCACTCAATCCCAATCAGCTTCCTCAAAGAAAGTGAGAATCGTGGAACCATTGGAGGAAGAGACAGTGGCCCCTTTGATCTATAAGCCACGTATTGAGCAGCCCAAATCCATCATGAAGAAAGACAAAGGGAAGGCTCCTGTTTCATCATCCTCTACCCCTGGACAATCATCTGCACAAGCCTCTGACTCAGAAATAGAAAGCATATCTCCGGGGAAATTAATCTCAAGTATAAAGAGAAAAAGAAGAGGAAGAATTGGTGGCCCTGGGAAATCATCCAAGAGAGCATCTAAAAAGGTAACTCAACTAATGCCTCCTGAAGATTATGTTACTTCCACTTTATACATTACTAAGCACGATGAGTATGAATTGAAGTATAAGAACCATGTTATATGTCCCGCAATATATGTAAAGTTGGAAGAGCTCAAGGCTTTAGGGATTGATGTGACTGAGTATATAGAGCATTATAGGAAATTAATTGAGATTG
The DNA here is from genome assembly GCA_025593235.1 of Vachellia pachyceras. Taxonomy (NCBI): domain Eukaryota; kingdom Viridiplantae; phylum Streptophyta; class Magnoliopsida; order Fabales; family Fabaceae; genus Vachellia; species Vachellia pachyceras. The sequence continues at coordinate 11,794 of JANTPZ010011777.1, read as the reverse complement.
ACATGCCTTTTTCCCCTGAGATGGTGAGGATATTTTACAATAATATGAAATCAAACTCTTTGAAGGATGAAAAGGAAAATATCACTCATCACTCCATGGTCACTAAGATTAGAGGTGTAGAGATAAACATTACTGTTGATGATATTAATGATTATCTGGGCACCCATAAATTTGATAAGAAATTGAAAGACCATTCGGAGAAAGAGATTTTAGTTACTGAGGCCTGGGGAAGATTATCACGGAACCCTTTGTAGATGTTTAGTGAATAAGAGTAAGAATTACACCCACTTAGCACATGGGGATTATCATATTCTGGCATCCATAATGGCCAAGGAAAATAGGAACATTGGACAGCTTGTGTTCAATGAGATATGGAGATTTAGATTCTCTAACTCCAAAAGGATGATAGTGTCACCCTTGCCTTATCTCTTGCATACTTGATGTTCATCAAGTATGGTATATAGTGGAGAAGGTTGAAAACCCCATCATGTTTTCTGCCCAGCACTTCCACAGGATGAACATAGATGTGGTAAAGGTTCAGTCTCAGCCATCAAAGAAGAGAAGAACCACCTCTGCCACATCCCGAGGACAGGATGAGGCCCAGTTAGCCCTCATCTGCTCCCTCTTTTGGTCAGGCTGCCTTGCAGACTTACATGGAGACAGAGTTTAGGAGAATGGGAGAGACTTTTATGACTGCATTCTAAGCTCAAACATAGAATTATCTAAAGAATGCATTAGCAGGAGATTACTTCTTAGGGAAGACACTAGATGTTGCTATCACATCTTTGTCTAAAGATTTTATCATGTTCAGAGATGCCTTCTTGGAGAAATTTGATGCATTGCTCAGTACAGTGAGTGGCTTGGATAGCAGGGTTTCCTCTTTTGAGCAGTTCATCAAAGAAGCAATCACCTCTAACAAATTCTCTAGAGATCCACTCTTAATAATTTCATGTATGAAATGCAAAACATAATACCCATACTCTGTATTTGATGGTTGTTGAGGGAAATGTGAATTAAAATATAAAATGGTAAGTAATTAAATGATGCATCAACATGACTTGTTAATGGCAAAAGAAATTAAACTACTTACATCTAATAGAATCTAAGTCGTATGGCGAGCATTATAACTTTTACTTTTACCACCCATCATATAATATGTTTTAAAAGCCCTATGATTAAATATTAATCACAAGTTATTAGGACAAATCATTCAAGTCAAAACTAATTTCTTACAAACAAACTTACATGTTGAATACGCTTTTCATTTGAATGCTTGGAGTGTGACCAAAGGAAAATCAAACCAGCACACGGTATTGCCCATAGGGAAGGAAACACACAGATTCTAGTGGTTACTACAAGATATAGAAATTTAAACTAACTTAGATAACAACACAGCTATCAATAAATTAAATACGTATAAATAGATATAATTGAATTACTTCTCTATAATTTGAGCTAGATAACAAGGTAGCCAGTTGATTGTATCAAACACATTGAACTCATTCAAGACATTTTTTCCTTAGACCATTCTATGAATGTCTTTTTTTGCTCAATAGCTATCTACATCTCATTTTTCTTAAGATGAATATCCTTTAATAACTTTTATGCTCATCTAAGTATGGTTGAACTTCATACATATTATTTAAGATATATAAGTGTACCTTCAACACTTCTTCATGACACATACTCTTCCTACTTATATACACACATCAACACCTTCCTCCTATAACTTCTTCTATCCTCAATTAAAGGTTCCTAGTACACATCAATATTGTTACCCGGAGGTTTTGCTCCAACAATCATCATGGAAAGTATCGTATATTTGTACCTACAGCCATGGAGGTAAGATACAAATCACTAGAAGAACTGGCCATGCACTATGTGTGCTACTAACAACACCATAATGCACACTCTTTGTTTTTGTGTTCGGTGACTCCATATTCCTCTTCTCATCTTTCTCTGTTAATTACTTCCTCCTATTTATACATGTCGACAAAAAATATCCATTGGAGAGAAGCATCCTATCTGTTACAGTCTGTTGCATTGGAGGAGGTTGTATAATTACTATTCTACGTGAAATGGCTCTGACATGAAGAGAGATGTTTGTGAATTTTTTCATTGAGAGCCCATGCTAGAGAAGTATTCAAAGGACCCATCCCATGTTGCTAAGTCATGTATAAATAAGGAAAGATTCGGTAGAACATAGGCTTAGCTGTGTCAAAGATTATGTCAGACACAAGAAAAACTCAAGTTTTTAATTCTCATAACTCGAGTGTTGAAGCTGTCTTTCATGAAGGAATCTTAAAAGCCATGAAGTAAAACTTCAAGTTTTCATACTCCAAATTTGAGTTTTAAGAATTTAGTTGGAACTCGAGTCTACAATGAAAGTTTTGTAAACCAGTTTAAAAACTTTTTGTTTGAAACTTGAGTTTTGATATCATGTTTTAATTATTGTTGTGAAACTTCAAGTTATAGAAAAGGGAACTCGAGTTTTATAACATAAGACAAAATGATCAAATGAGAAAGTCTTCGAGACTCAAGTTTGTGTAAGCTAGAACTCAAGTTTTGGAGATTTAGAACTTCCTTCTGAAACTCAAGTTTTGTCTAAAGGTTTTGTGTAAAAACTCCATTCTTATCATGAAAATGGAGTTTTGAAGCATGGAAACTCAAGTTTTGCTTCATCATTTCAATTTGCATCAGGTCAGGTCCAGCTTTCAGAACATGACTCAAATTGCAACGCCTATAACTTTCTCAATTAAACTCCAAACTTAATAAATAATATATCAATGGAACACCATGTAAGTCTACTTTCACATGAAATAGGAATCAATCCCCAATCTATTCTATAAAGAAAGATATGACAGATGCAATAAGCACAGGTCAGTGATAAAACTTTCAATTCGACCACCAAGTTTAGAAATTTATATCTCCTTCATATGAACTGATTTGATGATGTTCTTGATGTGACACCTCTTATTTATCTCTCTTAGCTTCCATTTAATGGTTGGAACCAATTAATGGCCTCAAACAACTCACATTATAAAAAGGGACCAAATTGAAAACTTTCATTTTTAAGAAAGTTACTATTCACAATTTTTAAGGCCAACTTTGAAAATTCATAACTAATTCTAGAAACATCAAAATTGAGTGGTTCCAAATTCTATTTTAAGCTTACAAATTCCTTTATGAGGAAAAAAATACTCATTTGAACAGTAACTTGTCCAATTGATACAGATTAATTCGTGAAAATGTACTGTTCATATGGTAGTTTTTCATTTTTCCAGGATTTTCTGTGATTTTTCGCCAACTTTGAACAATCATAACTTTCTGTACAAAACTCCAATTTCAGTGATCTTTGGCTTATTTTAAACCTTGTAATTGGAAATGTGTTTATACAAAATTGCAACTCATTTGGAGTTCATTTACCTTGTTTCCTGACAGGGCAAAGTAGGGTAAATGACCAACTTCACTTCCAGCACTTAGCCAAATTTTTACCCTACTTAACTTCATAACTTATCATTTTGATTTCTAAACTTTTCTTAACCATATTAACCTATGTAATTAGGCATTCTTAAAGCATACACTATTATCATAGGTCCATGATACATTCCCAAGCTACATTACATATCACATTACAATTATAAAACATAACAACATATAGTTTACAACACAATCCACATTAATGCACACCAAGCTTTGCTTCAAGCATTAAGTACTTGCTCCTTACCCTTTGATGTGCTTCCACCTAAAAATGATTAGCCGAGGAGGATGAGATTTTTGGAAATCCCAGTAGCAAAACTTCCTAACACACATTATAAAATTGCATGACAACTTTCAATATAAGTGTGAATTCATAAAAGTGCAACATGTAACAATGAAATACATATGGCCATAGCATACAAAAGCACATATTCACACTTTCAATCATCACAAATTTTCAATACAAGTCATGCATAATTCATACACATTTTCAAAGCAATTAAGCTTAAGGTTAGAAGGTCTTGCTACCTTGTGCCTTTAATTTCCCCTTTATTGAATGCTCTCTTGTTTGCTTTGAAAATAACACTCTTGCACCAAACTTTTGACTACAGAATTGACAACATTATGGCCATCAATTACCAGCCATTTCCAAGACAAAAACTAAGGTAAAACTCCCTTGAATCATCTCTTGAATTTTAAGAACCTTAAAATCCTAAACTTGTCTCTATGATTTTCTAATGCTTCCATAAACTTGGGCTCACTTTTACCCTACACAAAAACTCATTTTAAACTCATTGGAAGCATCAAAATCATCAAAATAATTTTCCTTCCTCAAGAACCAGCACAGGGCGAGACACATCCCAAAACTACCATCAATGTGATTTCTCAACTTTCAACACATATACTAACATATTCTTGTTTCCAAAACACTTCTCATGGATTATATAGCTTGAAAACAACTCTTCCTCATCAATATAAAATTGGGCAGCATCTTCCCTTAGGGTTTGAGATCCCAAAAATTCATACAATCATCAAACCCAAGCAATATATACATCAATCTTCTCTTTAACATGCAAGAAGTGTTTTGCAACCATTTATTTCATCTAAATCCCTCTCTTTCTCATCTTGCCTCTCATGAACTCTAAATTTCCAGCCACCAAAAGAGAGCCAAAACCAAAAATCTATACTGATAGAAAGATAGAGGAAGTTGAAAGGAAGAGATTGATATATAGCTTTAGGTACTTAGTCCCTTACCTTAGATTTTTCAAGAGCTTGTTCTTCCTTCTTGTGCTTGTTCATGGCGTCACCTCCTCTCCTTTTTGCAGCTTAGATAGGTCGGCCAAATGAGAGGGAAATGGAGGGAAATATGCTTTTATAGAAATCTCTCATAAAAGATGGAAGGCTAGGATTTAATTTCATTAAGGAGGTTAATCCAAGGGTGGAAATTTTGCCACACATCCACCATTTGTTTCACTCCCATTGGCTAGTAAAAAATATCCTCATTAAGGCTTAAAAAATCTGGTTGAGGTTTGGTTATACTAACCAAACTGAATTCCATTCGGTTATTTCTACCGATTACACTTTTTACCGGTAAACATAACTCTATTCCGATAAATCTTTTTCTACTTTTATGAAGATGCTTTCTTCCTCATTTAATCTCCATAATTCCCTCTTGAATATATTAAAATCATCATCCTCAAATTGTCCGTTGATCCATCCAAAATTAACAGGATTATTTTATCTTGCCGAAAACTCTTAAAAACGAGCAATTTTAAAATAAACCATTTTTAAGGCCTTATAATTTTCTATATTTTTTATTGACATTCTAGCCCTTAATATTTTCCCAAAATACCTTCTAAATTTTTCCAAATTAATTTTTGTAATAAATTCTATTTTTGGGGATTTTCGGGCATTTTTCCTCGTTTTCGCGAAAATCGCCTTAATCATACCTTGAGCAATAATTTTATAAAATACTGTAAGTTCCACTGAATTTCTATAGACTATGTTTTTTGGTCTTAGGGAACTCATGATACCTTAAATAAATATTTTCAACCATCAAATCTTTAAAATTCCATAATTCCTCATCCAAACCAAATTTCAACAATCGGTTGAATCTCTGGTAATCAGTGAGTTCTGCTCTATCTCTTAGGCATTTGTGACTTTTTCTGATTGTTGGTCAACTGTTTGACTTTTTGACTTTGAGTTGGTCAAATGACCAAAATGTCCTTACAGTTTCTCTTAATAACCAAAATGCCCTTTCACATTCTAACTTTTCATAAATTCCCATTTTGCGCTTGACTTTGTTACCTTTAATCTTTTGGTTTCTGACCTCTTGGGCATTTCTCAGGAGCTCACCCATCCTGAGATTGCTCCCGGGCGAGCACGCTTAACTGCGGAGTTCTCATAAAATTATTTCCGCTAAGCCAAGTCTGACTTTCGGGTTACTCAGTCTATCGGCATCAACTTTTTCCGTACTTTTCATCAATCTGCTCAAAGTCAACTTTTGACTAATGGTTTGGCCCTTTTTGTTCAATTATCATATTACTCTTGGTCTTTATAATGATACTTATGCCCCTGGCTTACATTCTTAAAAATCTCAAAGCCTTGTGACTATATTGACCAGGATCTTTTTGGTCCACTGGCATCTTTTCTTTTTGTACTTTTATTTCTGAGTCTTATCTTATTTCCTAACTAACGATTTAGCCTCTATGTTCGTTTACAGAAAAGGGTGGATATTACATTTCTCCCGCCCTTAAAATAAATTTCGTCCTCAAAATTTACTCATTTGAGTCATCTTTACTTCTGTTTCCCATCATACTTTCTATGGAACAAGTCTTTGCTAGAATACTTTTATAATTATCTGTTATAAGATCTTTCCTTTCATGTGGGAAATAGGAAATTTCTGGCACCATGACTCAGGCTTGGGGTAAAACCAATCAATAACTATCCTTTCATCTTTAAACATTCTATACACTCCTTGGCTAGGCTTATTTAGCCTTGAAGACTGACCTAATCTTCATTATTGGAGGTATCCTTAAAGATCTTTGATCTCCAACCTCAACTTTAACGGTTGTCTTTTGTTATTGGCATGAATTAATTACTAACTTGTAACATCTTTTTAGCTTTATATTCTAAGACGTTCTATAACTGTCTTAGAATCATGCCAACTTCTCTCTTTATTAGAGCTTCTCGATATTTATTATCTGACCATTATTTTTGAAAAATAACATTTCTGAGGCAATCTTACTTATTGCCTAAATTTCAATAGTCATTTTATCTTGTCAGCCTCATTCTGTACTGACTTTTACTACTTGGAATCCTGCTTTTTCTTTACTTTTAACTCACCCTTGTGTCTCTTCTTTCATTACTTAGTGAGTTCGTATAGTTTCTTTACTTTTAACTCACCCTTGTGTCTCTTCTTTCATTACTTGGTGAGTTCGTATAGTTTCTATGGTTCTCTGTCTTTCTTCCTCAACTGATACTTATACCCTTATAATAGGCTTTGGGAAGACATAATCACATTCTTTTCTAAACTTTAGCACTCTAATAGGGAACTCTTAAGATTTCTCACTTCCCTTGGTTCTCTTGTGCTTTCGTAGTTCAGAGAAACTTTTATTTTACTATCTAGTTCTCGTGCTGCTTAACTATCCTCGTGATCAATTACTCATAATTATACTGGAGGCTTTAAGCTTTAATCTGTGAAGCTTTTTGATATTCTTCACTTCTCAACTTATCTTTCTCTTTAACCGGCCTGATTATCACTCACTCAGGACTTACAGTTTATTCTTTCTTTTCTTTACTTTCTTACTTGAGAAATTGGGAGTAAGCTTCTCTTGATTGACAGTCAACTATCTATGGAAATAATCAAGGGTACTCTCTCTATACTAGCTAACCATCATCAGGATGCCTTCTTATCTTAATCTTAGCTCCTGGCCATTTCATTCTCATGTCCCAAAGAGCAACATCACACTTGTGGCTCTGAGCCATAAAGGCTCTCTACTTGCTTTAACTGAATCTGCAAACCTTAAGAGCTCTACTGCTCTTCTAGAGGCATATCGCCTCTTCCTATCTCTGGAACTTCTGATACTAGAGCCATTTTACTCCTTGGAACCTTTAGACCACGAGCATAAGCTAAGGCTAAGTCATCTATCCTTAGTGGTAGCGTGTCATAAAGCAAGAGTGTCAACAACTACCGAGTTCGTTAGCATAGTCTCTGGATTAAAGTGTCCATGTGCCTGCACACCTCCCTGCCTAAGAATATGCAACAACCACATCTCACTTTTCTTCTCCAGTGATACCCTTCTCTTCACCCTCTCATCCGTCCAGTACGTAATGGCCAGCGACTCATCACCGGCTACCAAATTTCCCAAAGGGAAATTTTCCATGCAAAATATCTACATGATTAAAGACAATGACAATGTATGTTTAACAATGAGAATACTTAAGCTAGTAATGAGAAAGTCCCTTACCATTTGGAAATACAAGCATCCACCAACTATCTTCCTTTCTTTCACCATCCCCTTGACCAACTCCCTCTTAAATCCCGTAACAGTATCGGAAAGTTCTGTCAAAATGAATGAACACCAATCAAAGGCACCCCAGGCATGTTGAGTGAATGTCACACACTTTAACACCCGCTCAGTGACATAAACGCTTGCGGATGGAGTCAACAGGGTAGCTAATGCAAAAATTACAAAATACAGCTCAAAATTTTCATCACTTCCCTCCATCAACCACTCTCCTATCTTCTGGTATGGTAAACCCTTGTACACTGTACACATATCAACAAACTTGGATCTTTATCCCAAATATTAACCTCTAACTTGATGCCCCCATGTGGCAAACCCATAAATCGTTGCACAACTGTAGGTCCTAATACCCGAGTTTCCCCTCTTATTGTCACAACATTTGTGACCGGGTCAAAACATGTCATGAACTTTGCGCACAAATCACGGTTGATTTGCATACAACAAACCTGTACAAGCTTCTCGAACCCTATGGCCTTAAGCCGTTGCATCAATTCTGGCCTCGTCTTTATATGATTCCACACCGATATAAACTGTTTTGGCGCGCATCTTGTAAGAAACGGCACCACATACGTCTTCCCTCTCCCTGGACCTCTTATCTCCTCGGCCCGCTTACTATATAAAGCCCTTTCCTTGTCACTCAAATTGTTCCATGCATCCCTAACTTTCACACTTTCCCCTGTGCATGACTTCCCCTCTTTCGCTGCCTTCCCCTTCCTCTTACGTTTCTGCATATCTTTGAAATATTCTTCCATGAACAAGTGATAGCCTGAAAAATTTGATGCCATTTTTACTGCTTTACCCTTCTCCATCTTTTTTTCCTGAAATACAACAACTTAACAACTTTACATTGTATTTTATGACTGTGCTTTGAAATTTGAAGCCCTAATTATACCTTAAAACCTAAATACAACACATGGGCTTGGAAACTATAAACAGAAAACATAGTTAATATCTAATAAACATTGCTAATAAATGTTGATAACTATCATGAGTTGTTTTAAGAAACCTAAGGAACATAGTTATTTTTAACCTCCCTTTTGCTTCAGTGATGTAATGCACCTAAAGTAACAAATTGTCCTTCAAGCATCAAAATTAAGGAAACAAAAAACACCAATTTCCAAAAGATGAATTAATGAGAATAGAAGAATTAAATTTCCAATTAAACAAATACCATTCATCATTACAGAAATATAACCACAACAAAAACACTCTCATCAATTATCAGTTATTGGAAGCAATACTGAACTGAGGCTTATTGCTTAAATCTAAATACACAGGACAAAATCGATTACATGTATTTTATATATATTTTTCATAATGCTGTGCATTTAGAGTGGTTCAAGGATAAACCTTATTGTCATGGCCCACTCTCTTCAATGTGTTCATTATTTGGCCATCTCTCTCGTCTGTCCCAATCCCACACAACCTTCAATCCTTCACAAATCTCTAAACTGTGACATTCCATCCCTAATCTCTTACCTCACATGCACTCCGTCTCTATCTAATTTCTCACTCTCCCTTCCTGTTTTGTTTTGGTTATCATTCTAGTGAAGCATAGTCATGTTTGGTCAATGTAAGCACCTATAAACATCAAATTCTCAATTTAATTCAGCACTTTCATTTATCCAACAATATTTCAAGGGAATCCGCTTGCTACAGCAACTCGTGAACAGAGGACAAATCAGAATGGACATTATGATTACAGAAACAACCATACACAGCAACGTACCGAACGGCTTTACAGCGACGGCTTCACGGTGAGATGGGTCGACGGCTTCAATCACGACGGTGTCTCCGCAATTTTGGAAAAGTGACAGCTTCACTCCACCAAAGCGATGGCTACAGATTCAATCCACCAGAGCGACGGCAACGCCTTCACGAGAGCCGGGAGACGGCGGTGGCTACAGGCGAGAGGCGACACGAGGAGCTTTACAAATTTTGAATGGTTTTCTGAAGCTTGCCCCCTTTTTCATCATTCTAACGCATGGTTGGCTAAGGGCAATATGAACTTTTCACATTTTCATTTAATCAAAATATGGTCCCATGGGACCTCAACATAATTATCTGTTTATTTGGGACCATTGGCTAATTGTTTGCCTTCCATGGGACCTATGTGTGATTTTCCCTTCCAGTTTTGTAAAGTTTATAACAATATATGAGTGCGTGTTTTCATTATTGTTGTTGTTTTTATTGAAAAAAATGCAATTACGAGCAATTTATCGGGTTTAGTGTCAGTTAAAGCTGCTACTGTTAAAGAAATAATATGAGCCACAAAATATAAATTAATAAACATGGCTACACGACTGCATGTTTAATTAAAAAACATTCTTTGAAACATATATAACAAAATGATATTATAAAATAATGTAGACTTACATGGCCATACTGATATATATATATATATATATGAGGGCATACCGTAGCTCTAAGCAACCTGTTGTAAGATGAAACAGGAATTACATATGCCTGAACTGATACAAACAGAGAAAGAAATGAACATAAATCCTTTTGAACCGGGTCCAGAACACATGGCTTGATCTGCTTGAGATTTACGCTCGGCTTGTTTGTGCAACAAAAGCTCAAAGAGGCGTGAGCAAGAGAGATCTCTTACTGATGCTGATAAATCCAATGTAGAACATAAATGAACGAGTTCGTGTCATTATCACATGATGTGATGCTAAACACTAGCACTATGGGAAGAGCAAACCCCCAAAATGGAATAAAGAAGTAACAAAACAGGTTTATTTAATGTGGGTGAGACAGTGGTTTAATGGTTGATGGTACAGATTGAGATTAACCCGGAATCAGAATGGATATATTAAAATAACATAATTTAGTAGATTCTAGTTTATGTTAAAAAATAATTGATAAAACCTAGAATATTATTTTCTTTTACCCATGTTTTAAATTTTTAGAGTTTAATTAAATATCAGCGATAAAAACAATTAGGATAAATGAATTAATTTTATCTTATTTTATCATGAGCAAATTTGTTTAAATAGAAAATAGAGAAATAAAAACTACTTTTTATCATATCTTTTAAACTAATTAAACACGTCATCTCACTCTGGTTTCAATTTTTCAATATTTCCCTTTTATTTGTAAAAAAAAAGAGGCAAACCGATTCATCAGCAAGTCAATCAACCCAATGCCTAGTTCACCTACTCAACCAGACCAGACGAAGGAATGATTCACTAATTTCTGGTTGGTCCAACTTTTTTGTTCTCTCGTAACAAAGAATAATGTCACATATAATAATAAACCCCTCCCCCAAAATAAGGACTAATGAATTTGAAAACATTCTTGGCTTGCTCATTTATGGTTCGTGTTTCTGTTTTTTTAAACCAGTTTTGAAACGAAAAAAATATAAAATTTTGTTTGGAGCAATGGTTTTTGAAACTTGGGAGAAAGCCTAAGATAAAGAGTGTAGCGATGATGGATGGGGAGTCATTGGAAATATAAGATGACGTAAACAAGCGCGAGAGTCATAACAAAAAGTATGACTACAAGAGAAAAGAAGAATTAAAAAAGACAATAAAATATTGAAAAATATAAAAAATAAAAATTATTTTGAGTTTTTTAACAAATAGGGCCTTCTTCTTAGAGAGAGAAAAAAAATCTTATCGAGGACTTGGTTACATGATCTACTCGTTTGTTAATAAAAAGGTATGCTTTGTGATACAAATTCGTTAAAAGAAGAAGCTCTTGCAAGACTGAAGAAGGCCTCCCAGCAAAAATACAAATTACGGCATGGTTTTTTTATATATAGAAATTTAATATCAGAT
>JANTPZ010011773.1:0-15390 GCA_025593235.1 Vachellia pachyceras | reverse complement strand
AGTTTCAGCATATGAAGAACATGTGATATGAAAATAAGGGAGAGCAAGAGCCATTTCTTCTCCTTAAATTCTCTCTTTCATATTGGCCATGGCAGAAGAAGCTCAAGAAGTGAAGCTTCTAGAACAGGTCGAGATCTATTAACAGCGTGCATGCATAAATTTGACCTCTCTTCCATCCTCTTCTGAAATTACGATGAACTTGTGTTCTCATCTCTCTTGTGAGTGCCCATACACTACCATATATATAGTTCATGCAGTTATATTTTCATTCTTTGTTTTTTTCACTATATGTATGAGTAACCGAAACAATTCCTAGTTTATGTTCTTTAAAAGAACATTTTTATACAAATTGAGATAAAATTCTATTCATATGCTTACCTGAAATTTCAAAAAAATTAATTAAAATAAACACTTATCTTATAAAAACAATGATTTGACACTTGAAAACCATGGTTTTATCATAAGCTGCAGGACCTATCAGCTTTTCCCTTCAATTGTTGTAGTTGTTGGCGAAATTATTACACTTGTTCATGGAATCAACAAAAGAAAAAGAAAAAGAAAAAGAAAAAGAAAAAGCCGATCTACTCTCATTCAAACCATGAGTACTTTCATTTGGTAGAGGGAGATTTTGAGCTTGTTTGGTTTCTCTTTCTAGAATTTAGATTTGGTTTTAAAACATTTACCCTAAAACCTAACTTTTGTTCAAGTACTCATATTTTTTCAAAAAAACTATTTTGGATATAAAAGCTCGTTTTGAAACATAAGTTTTGAAAAAGATATTTTCTTGTCAAATCACTTCTTTTATCCTAATAAATTTTCTCTTTCATACTTTTTCTTTCTTTCTCTTTCCTCTTTCCTACCTGCTTTTTGCCTCGAATTTTGTAAAAGCCAATAACTTTCCAAACACAATCTTTTAAAATGTAGGTTTTGAAACCTAGGTTTTGCCTCGAAATCCGTAAAAGCTATATTCTAAAATCTATTCTCCAAAACATAGGCTTTGCCTCGGAATCCGTAAAAACTATTCTTAAAAAGACTTCCAAACGAGCCCTTTATCAAAAAGAAAGATTTATATTTTATAAATATATACACGTATTAATTAATTATATAAAAATAAATCGGTATTATATATACATATACGCCTATGTATATACATTATTTGTTATTTTGAACAAAAATATAAATTAAATTTTATGCTTTATGTAATTATCGCCTTAGCTTATGTCTTTTTTTTTTTTAATAATTTCAACATAAAAAAGTAAATCTAATGACAATCATCTGAATATTCATTTTCTTCACATCACTCTTTTCACTGAAACAGTTATACTCAAAACCATTTTTCTAAAAAGTTAATCCAAACAAAACCAAAGGTTCTGGCAATATAGTATTTATAAAAAAAAATAAAAGTAAAGAATTATGAGGCGGGAGTGGTTGGGGATTTGTTCATATATCCCCTCCGAGACCAGCTGTTGGAGGCTTTAGTCAAGAGGTAATTTGGAAAAAGTTGATAAATATAAAATATAGATGTTATATTTAAAATTAATATCAACCTTTCAATAACATCATATATTAAGTATGGAAGTACAGTGTGTGTATTGTATCCAATTCTACCTAATTAATACCCTATCCTTGAGCCCAATTGCAAGAAGTAAATTAAGTGGGTGTTTGCTTAGGGTTTGTTTGGATTCTATGTCCAGAACTTAGGTTTGGTTACAAAACTTAGGTTTTGACTTAAAATCTAGATTTTGTCCAAGTATAAAATTTTTTTCTGAAAAGCTATTTTGAATACAAAATCTCGGTTTGAAACCTAGGTTTCAAAACCCTCTTCTAATAAATTTTTTTCTACTTTTTCTTTCTTTCCTACTTTTCCTCTTTCATCTTTCCTATTTTTTTTCTTTCTTTCTCTTTCCCATTTCCTCCCTACGTTTTACCTCGAAATCTATAAAAGCTAATAACTTCTCAAACACAAATCACTTTTCAAAACATATGTTTTACCTTGGAATCCATAAAAACTATTCTCCAAAATATACTCTTCAAAACCTAGGTTTTACCTCGAAATCCGTAAAAGCTATTCTTAAAATTGATTCCAAATAAACCCTTAATTTAGTTAAAGTGATTTTACGAAGTTTCAAATAGATATACTAAGTGAATTTTCTCATATGAGTTGTATCGCTTATATATAATAGTGACACATAAACCTACTAGTTTACTTGGTTTGATGAAGTTGACTGGAATAGAAATAGTGCCGTGGGCCAACAAATGTACTATATATTTAAGAACTTTTTAAATTTCTTAAATGATGAAATGAAAAGGCACTTTTGGTTTTGGCTTTTAAAAATACTGAAATGCCTGAAAAATGGGAAAAACACTTCTCTGAAAGCATTTTTTTTATATATTTCTTCTGCTCTCTTTTCTTGTCTTTACGTCCAAGGTCCCCACCCAGGCATCTCCTTCGAACAATGAGCCGGTTGATCAACATAATCATGCTGCTACTATTGATTAAATCTTAGCCATCATGGAATTTTTCCAAATGGGACCATTGATAGTTCTGATATTGAAGTTATTGACCGTTTCGATCGCCATCATCCTCCTGACAGGGATGTGTGTTGACCTGGTTGTCCAGGTTGAAAGGGTAAGGGGAACATGTGAACTGCTGCTTTTTACAGCAACTTCGGGACACCTTCCGATACCTTATTCCTTGTACTTATTCTGGAGTTAAGTCTTCTGTCCTGGATCCACAAATCTAAATCCAGCTGTGGGAGGCTTTGATCAAGAAGTCATTTGGAAAAAGTTGATAAATATAAAATATAGATATTATATCTAAAGTTAAAATCAACCTTTCAATTAGATTATATATTAAGCATGGATGTGTATTTTGTGTATTCTAACTAATTCTACCTAATTAATACCCTATCCTTGAGCCCAATTGCAAGAGGTAAATTAAGTGGATGTTTGGATTATTTTATTTTAAGTGATTTTATGAAGTTTCATAAAATACTTATCAATTATGGTGACCTTGTAAAGCTGGTTGACTTTGGTTTGGCAAAGGAGGTAAGTTCTTGGATAATCTTTGACGCATCCACATGACAAAACCAAGGCCATTGGTTTTTGAACTTGAGACTTCATATCTGCAGTAATTTAAGATGATATATGATAGCATCCCAATAACAGTCAACAATCACCTAATTGGATTTGCGTGTTGAATAGCTAGCAGAATCAGCAGGTGAGCACTCCGTGTATGGAACTCCATATTATGCAGCACCAGAGGCATATATTTTCATACTCTACCGTATATTATGCGGTACAAGGTATTAATTTCTTAATAAACATGTTTCTCATACATACAGATTCTTAAAAAAAAGAATACAAAGAACTTGCGCGAAGCTTCTGCTGCTGATATATCGAGTTTGGGCCGCGTCATTATTGAAATGTTCTCAGGGAAGCGTCCTTGGCCTGATTTTGAACTTGTAAGCACACTTCTTGACGTAAACTTTTAATATATATATATATATAGATAGATAGATACTTTAGTATATCACTAATACAAATTCATTTTCCAAGCGCAGGTGCGGGCCTTCTATAAGGTTTGCTATAAAATGCAACATCCGCCGATTCAAGAAAAGTTATGCTCACAGGGTCATGATTTTCTCAGGCGCTGCTTCGAAAAAAATTCCAGCCAAGCGCCCATCTGCCGCAGAATTATTACGCCATCCCTTTGTAAAAACATATACTTGCTGATGCAGGAAAGAAGAAAGTACTTCCTCCCTCGTGTCCTAAACATAGCAAGAACTTCGGAGTACAAGGATATTGGGATTTTAACATGATGTAGCGAAGGCCTTGGTCTATGTAATACAAGGATCATCTTTCCATTTATTTTGTGGATAGGAGCAATATTCACTTATTGTTTTTCTTTTCTGTGTCTTCAAATAATTTTGTATATGTCCGTCTCATCATCATTCATGAAAATACTACTTGACCCTTAAGTCTTTAATATAAGATCATATTGATTTTTTCAAGAATTAAAAAAGAGAAATAAATTATGTAACTATTATAACGTAAGTTTTGGAATACTAGTATGGTTTTAATTACTTTTTATTTTGAAAACACAAATATACATGCTTTTTTAAATATGAAAGTGAAGTTTATGAAAAAAAATGTTATACAAATCTGGAATTCAAGCAGGGGATTTACGAAACATGACCTTGATACTGAAGGATTCCAAGTGAGCCAGTTAAGCTTACCCTCCTTGTTTATTAGACTGAAACTTGTTATTAATTGGAAGTACTTACTTATCGTAAGAATTTTCCACCCTTGCATTCTTCAGTGCCTTGCGCCGACATTATCTTATAATTCTAATCCTAACAGGGCCTTAGAAGGCACCATACGATGTTTTCTTTTTGTCGTCCAAAGAGTAAAATGATTGAATTGCCCTTGGAACACGCGCGCGCATACACACACACATATAGTGGCGACCATCCCATGTCATTCATTCCAGAGTACACACATGGCTACGCCACTGGTGGATCGACTTGATGTAGGCTGGATGAGATCAGAGCGTTTTTTTCCAGACAGGCTACTTAAAACCCATTTGGAAACTGATAGAGAAGTGTTTTTCTGTTTACGAGATAAATATGTGAAAAAGATTATCTCAATCTACGAAAAAATACCGTTGAATATACGTTTGGGAGTTAAACACTCTCTGAAACAAGCACTTACTAAAGGTTCCATCAAGTTCTTTTTGGGAGCTATGTGTAGTTTTACACAGATCACGGTTGAGACTCTGAAGGCATATGATGTGAATTTATGAACAGGGTAGTCAAATAATACAATATAACATCTATCCTCTTTGAGGATTATTCTAGAATAAATAAATTAAAGTATTATTCAGATTTCAGAATACATAGACATCAAATATATTCAACTAGAATACATTAACATAAAAATATATTCAAATCAGAATAATGTAGCCTTGAACCCAATGGATGCCGAAGAGGAGCACAGGAGAACATGAGGAGCCATCTGTTACTTCTTTTCCGGTGTTCTTCAATTTTTAAAGTTTAAGAGTAAATTTATTTTTTCCTTTAAATGTAATATGGAATCCATTCAGCTCTTATTGGTTAATAAATTCTCCAATTATGGATTTATCCCTAATTTTCCCGTATTATTATCCTTCCAAAAATATTACCTCCCAGGAAGGAACAAGGACAAAAGATAATGAATATTCCATGGATAGGGAGTCAGGGTAGGCTACTTGGACCTAGCAATTTGACTAAAAATAAAATTATTTGAGATATAAAACAAATAAATAGTACTTAAAATTATTGTAAAGAGAGTAGGTAATTTGAAGAAAAAAGTTGATAAATATGGAAAATAAACTTTATATGTAGAATCAAGATCAACTCTCCAATTATTTGCTATATTAAATTGCAGAGGAGTATGTATGTATTACATTCGATCCTTAATATAAGAGTTATTTAACTTTTTTTTTTAAAAATATTAAGGAAGTTAATTAACCAATCTATTTATCATTTTTAAAATAGTTTTTCTGACTGATAAATTGATATATATATATAATCTAATGATATGGCATTTCACAAAATATATTATAGTTAAATAATTTATTTAATTTTTTCAATCTCTCCAAAAAGTCAATAAACTCTTATTTAACATTGGTCTGTGCAGACTCAGAATTTTTTTAAAATGCATGCGATCAGATTTTTGGAGGGGGAACGAGTATTAAAAAAAAACACCGTTGAAGTGGATTACAGACACTTATCCAACCACAGCCAATGAATGAAACGAAGGAGGTGCGGTGATAAAAAACAAAAAAAAAAAAAACGCGTGGAAGGTGGTGGGCATCAACGTTACGAAACTGAGGACATATAGTAAAAGACAGCTTGCATTGACCAAAGGATCTGCCTCACCGACCAGTGTCCTCCCTTTTAAATCCTCCCTCCCTCCCTCCCCACTCCCCTTTCTAACCTCACCCTCTTCCACATCCTCCTTCAACTTTTACACTCCTCACCAATTCCACCTCTCAAGCTTTGCCGCTAATCACTCCATCTTCTCAGTTCCTGCATTCTTCGGCTCTATCTCCTCCGTCGTGTTCTTCAACCCAATTGAATTTGAATGTGTAATTAACTGTTTTCAGTTTTGTGGCCGACGGTAAAATCATTTTCAACTTTACTTTGCTGGTTTTTTTTTTTTGGGTATTTCTTCAAGAAGAGAAATCCTGAAAAAGCTGCATTCCACATTTGCCACTCCTCATATCTCTATAAAAAATAAGGAAAAAAAAAGAGTTATTTTCTCTATCGTGAGTTCGTCTTCTTTCTTGTTGTTTAGTTGGTGTTTGTTTTCCCGTTTCTTTTTACAATCCATTGTCTTTCTGTTAATTCCCGTTTCTTTTTACAATCCATTGTCTTTCTGTTAAAACCTTAGGTCTGTCTTAAGCATCTGCATTTTAAAGTTGTCCAAATCACCATATAAAAAGAGAGCAGGGAAAAGGTGGTCTCGTCGGTGATCTGCGTTGGAGCACTAGGGGGAAGCTGATTACTGATTACGATTGGTAGACCAGTGTACACTTAGATTGTGAGGTTTCACATCGCTCATTGTAAGTTCAAAATATATATCTATTCCATAAAAAAGAGGATAATTAATCTGTGGATCTTTGTAATTTTAACCGATTTTTAATCATATTTTTATGAGATATTTACAGTTTTTATCGTCATTTGCTTCACTCAACGCATCTTATGGAAAGAGTTAGAACTTAGAACTAACTCCTATACCAATCTAGAAACAAAAGATGGGATAGATGGCTCCTAATCAGATGGGCCTACAGGCAACCCTGTACTTGTTTTTGAAAATTTTTATAAATAGTGAATATAATATTAATCTTATGTTATATTATTTGAAAATGTTTATTTAAGCATATATGTGATTTATTTTGAAATTCTAATTATAATAATAAAATTATCTAAAAATTTGATATAATTAGATCTAATTATTTATTTATTATCAAATGATTATATTAATTGTTTGTTATCAAATGACTATATAATTATATCTAATTTATATTGCATTTTTTCAATGTCTTTTTTTTTGTTATTTTTTATTCATTATTTTGCAAGTTATACAATTATTACTTTATAATTGAAATTAATTTTAAAGAATAAAAATGTTAAATAAAAATTTTTAGAAACTAGAGAGGACTTACTTATAAATTAGATGAACCTATGAGGAGACGTGAAAGTAAAAGGGTATGATAAAAAAAATTTTAAGGATTTGATTAAAGGGAAAATTATCCAGAGGTCCCAAGTAATATAATTAACCACAAAATGGTTCTAAAAATTCATAAAATTATCATCAGGTTCCAAAAGTAGTTTTTGAGGTTGTCATTAACAATCTTTTCAACCTTCATTAACAATCTTAGCAGCTAGTCTTGGAACCTTATAGTAATTTTGTGAATCTTTGAGACCATTTTGTAGTTAATTCTGTTGTTTAGGAACCTGGATAATTTTCCCTTGGTTAAAAATCAGTTGAAACTATAATGATCCAATAATAATTTTCACAAAGTATCAAATTGTAGTTGTGGTGTCCCTTCCTCCCCTACCCTCCGCTCCCCTCCGGTGAAATAAGAAAATTCATCTGAGTAAAGTCACTAAGGCCCTAGCCTAACAAGGGGTGACTTGACATTTGTGTTCTAACTTTATATATAAAATTTAGAGAAATTTACAATCAAATCCTAAATAGAAAAATTAATAAATAAAATGTTCTAAAGATTTACAAAATTACCATAAGGTCTCAGGAGTAGCAGTTAAGGTTGTTAATAAAGGCTGGTAAGGTTGTTAATAACAATCTCAGCAGCTACTCTGGAGACTTTATAGTAATTTTGTGAATCTTTAGAACCTTTTATTCATTAATTCTCATATTTGAGACCTGATTGCAAATTTCCCTAAAATTTATGTCCTAATTGTTCAGTGATGATCTCGCCTGAGTGACGTTACTTCACCCAGATGATGGCATGTTTTAGAAGTTCAAATAAAAGCAACAGCAAAAAAAAAATGAATTCTATTTTCCAAACAGAACATATAACAGCAAGAAAGGGATAAAAAATATCATGATCATATTCTGAAATTGTATAAAAAAATGGAGTTTTGGCTTATATCTTTTTAACAGATAACACTTTGAATGGATCTTACTTGCGGTTTGGCTGACAAGTTTTGGGAATTAGTCTTAAACCCAATTTGGAAGCAGCTTCTCTATCTGATTTACTATCACAGAAACACTGAGCAGCTCAACCAAGGACTTGAGGAACTAACCGATACAAGAATCTCCACACTAGATCGTATAGTTGAGGCTCGAAACAACGTAGAACAAATTAAACTGGAAGTTCTTCATTGGTTGCTCAAAGTGGATGAGATGTCACAGCGAGCACAACAGTTTCGTGAAGAAGCGAGTCAAACCGAAACAAAGTGTGGCATAACCTCATTTCCCAACCCTTGGCTACGCTATAAACTAAGCAAAAGAGCGGAGGCAATGGCACGACAAGTTGCTAACATTTGCTCAAAGGCAAACTTTGACAGAGTTTCATATCCTCTCCTTCCCAAGCAGGGCACGGAACCAGAACAAGATATCAGACCCACCCAGGACTCTTCTTCGAACACTGAAGAGTTGCCTCCTCAACAGAATCATGATGCTGCTAATAATGCAATCTCTTCTGCCCTAAATCTTTGCCAACAGGAAATATGTGACCAGCCTATTGGGGATGGTGGTTCCCCATCTGTTCGTGTTGCCTCTAAAGGGTATATATGTCTACAATTCTCACACTAAATTCATGTTTTCATCTTCTTGTCTTAATTTCATAATTTCTTAGTCAATGATTAATGAGTTATGTACACACTTTGTTTGGCCATAAAAAACATTCATCTGTTGAGTTTTTCATTTTTGACAGAGCAAACAGAGACTTAATTGCTGTAAACGAAGAATTTGTAGCTTCTGCTCCTATTTCTATCTGTGAATCCACCAATTTTAGCACATGGAAAAGGGGGAAACGTATTGGGGCTGGTGGATTTGGGACTGTTTATGTTTTACACGATAGGTACATACAAGTAAACTGAAGTTTTAACCTTATTGTCTTAATCTAATTTCTTAGTAAGAAATATGTGTTGGAAGTCTAGGTAATAAGCATGTTGTGTTCTTTATTTCTAACAGGAAAAATAGACGCTCATGTGCAGTTAAGCAACTTATAGACATTCTCGATACTAGAAGTATAGAATCTCTAAGAAAGGTAGGTCTATTATATATTACTACAATTCCTTTGTCTGATATGCCTTAGCAATATTGAAAAGCTATCAATAAGAGATAGAGAGTAGAACCATAGGCTTACAGGAGGGAAGACCAGAGAGGCCAGACAGAAACTGGAAACTACTTTGATATTCAATCATAGAAGTATACAGCATTTGTGATTATGTATAGGTAGGGGAATGTGAAATTTAATAAATGCCGGTGCTAGCTAACTAACTAACGGATACCCCTTACCTATCTTCGAGTTAGAATTGCAAACACATAACATTGTCATACATGCAATCCTCCACAAGTGAAGGTTCTGTCATTGAAGACTCAGAAATGTATGTGTGAATAGAATATAAGAAAGTAAGAATTAATCTTGGAGCAGGGTAAAAGAACTAAACACTGTAATTGAACTCTCAACGATTCCCATCATTCTTCCTCTTAAAAAACATGATACCTTAAAAGAATCCAAATTCTCTTGCTACTATTTTTGCTATTAGTCAATAAACGTTACAACTAAGAACCCAAATTATGCTATACATAGTTTCTCACATAGTGCTTATGATGACATTGCCAGTCAATAAATGAAATAGAAACAAACAATATGATTAAATTCACATAGTTCATTGTATCAAACATGACTAAGTGCATCTGTGTTTTCAGGAAATCGATATTCTCAGCAAACTGGAACATTCAAACATCGTAAAGTATTATGGCCACGAAGAAGTGTGTATTCTTCTTATTTAAGCTAAGGAGGAAACTATACACATTTAACAATTAATCACTTGGTTCATGCATAATTAGGTTGGAAGCAGTATTCATCTATTCATGGAATATATCGAACCAGGTTCGCTAAAGCATTATATCTCGAAACGTGGTGTTTTAGACGAAACTTTAATTCGAAAAATCACTTCACAAATTCTGTCCGGGTTGGTTTACCTACGTAGCGAACGAGTAGTTCACAGGTAGATTCCCATACTTGCTAGGAATGCAGCATGAATTCTGGTCATCTCATTCTCTCTTTATTTTTATGCTTTATTATATGTATACAGGGACTTGAAGCCAGATAATATACTTGTTGATTCTGGTGACATTGTAAAGCTGGTTGACTTTGGTTTGGCAAAGAAGGTAGGTTCTTGGATAATCTTTGACGACATGCAACCACATGACAAAACCAAGGCCATTGGTTTTTGACCTGCAACCACATGACAAAACCACACAACGACATGTAGATATGAAGTACTTCATATCTGCAGTAATTTAAGATGATATATGATAGCATCCCAATAACAGTCAACAATCATCTAATTGGATTTATGTGTCGACTAGCTAGCAGAATCAATGGGCAAGCACTCCGTGTTGGGAACTCCATATTATGTAGCGCCAGAGGTATATATTTTCATTCTCTCCATTATATAATGAGCTACACGGTATCAATTTCTCAATAAGCATGTTTCCTATGGGTATAGATTCTTGAAAATATGGAATATGAGAGGTCGTCTGATGCTTCTGCTGCTGATATATGGAGTTTGGGCTGCGTAATTATTGAAATGTTCTCAGGGAAGCATCCTTGGCCTGGTTTTGAACCTGTAAACACTTCTTGACGTAAACTTTAATATATATATATATATAGATATATAGATTCTTTAGCACATCACTAATACAAATTCATTTACCAAGCGCAGGTCCAGGTCTTCTTTAAGGTTTGTCATGAAAAGCAACATCCGCCGATTCCAGAAGAGTTAAGCTCAGAGGGTCAAGATTTTCTCAGGCGTTGCTTCGAAAGAATTCCAGCCGAGCGCCTATCTGCTGCAGAATTACTACACCATCCCTTTGTGAAAGCACAAACTTGCTGATGTCGGAAAGAAGAAAGTACTTCCTCCATCCAGTCCTAAACATAGCAAGAACTTGTTGGAGTACAAGGATATTGGGATTTTAACATGATGTAGCTAAGGCCTTGGTTCTCTTCATTTATTTTGTGCATGGGAGCAATATTCACTTATTGTTTTTACTTTCTTTCTTTCGCTTGAATAATTTTGTATATATCCGCCTCATCATTATTCATGAAAATATGACTTCTCGACTTTGATACTATCCCAAATCTTTAATATAATAGTATGTAGACTTTTTCAAATAGATTAAAAAAGATAAATAAATTACGTAATTATAATATATATTTCGGAATGTTTATATTTATCATTATATTATACTTCAGTTTACAATTCAGGCAAATTACTTTGAAGAAAAATGTTATATATATAAAAATATATTAGCTGATTAGTTTTCTTAATTTTTCCAAAAAAAAGTCAACTCGTTCTTATATTAAGATTCAGATTGATTTGAGAATGTTAATGAGCTGAATAAGTTACACAGTTACACAATCTTTCTGAATTATTTGTATTTATATCAATTTTTAAGTTAAGGAAAAGAATTTAGAGAAAAATAATAAATGTAAATACTGTAAAGTAATTTATTTAGCAATTTTAATTTTTATTAATAGTTAAATGAGTTTTATATTAAGGACCAAAGATAGTCAACCATTCTATTCTCAAGAATTTTCACCATATATAGCAACCTTTATCTTCAATTTCAAGTACAAATGGTAAATGGTGGCTGTTCTGTCATCTTTTGCTTCGGCCGATCACATAATGGGGATATATTTTGTTAAACTTCTAATCTTTTTAGTTTGCAGAAATAAACTAACCAGCAATAACATACATTAATTAATGTATCAGAAAGTTATAAAGACAAGTATATATCTTTGTATGCATCTCTCTATCTGATGAGTACTTATTCTCCACTACTCTAGCTCTCGTACCTTGCGTATGTCTCGTTGCATGTCCATGCAGAAGTGAGATGTTCATCAGTAGTAAATCTAGAAGCAACTATATCATAATATATAGAGTGCAAGTTCAAACCTAGAGTCTACATGAAATGACGAAACAGTTCGGTCTAAAATGACATTTTATGGGCATTTGCACGTATAGAATTGGTACTTAATTGCCATTTTAATTATTGAATTTGTTCTGTCATTTTCTTCATTATTATTGGTAAATCTATCTCATTCCAGATCTAATTAGCTCTGTTTCTACTAAACATTATATGCTTAATTGGAAAATCAAGTCCCACACTGGCGCACGCAGTAGTTCGCAAAGAAAGATAAATGATTTTCCATGTTTAACTACGTGCATCTAAAGGAACATAATCTAGGATTTTCATTCAAAAAAAGTATATTGGGAAGTTCCATAAAATGTGCAAGGAATTGTTCAGGAAAATATTAGGAAA
Source organism: Vachellia pachyceras (assembly GCA_025593235.1). Taxonomy (NCBI): domain Eukaryota; kingdom Viridiplantae; phylum Streptophyta; class Magnoliopsida; order Fabales; family Fabaceae; genus Vachellia; species Vachellia pachyceras. The sequence goes on along the minus strand of JANTPZ010011773.1, from coordinate 2,820 downwards.
AAAATACCAGTTAAAGTTAAAAACTTGAATTTAATAATTGATCTCTAGAAAATTTCTTAGAAGTTTAATTGTAAATATCGATTTTACAAATGCGAAATTCTAAGATGTAACTGAGGAATTAATAACAGTTAATTATTATAGTTTATAATTGAAATAACTATATTTGTGATTGTTGGATCCAGTGAATATTTGATAAATATGATATTGGATTAATAAATGAGTTAAGAGGATAAAAGAGCTTATATATGATAAAGGCCAATTGTTGTAGACAATACAAATATTTTGAAATAATTTAATGGATCTTCTAGCTCATCTGTAGTGTTGTACTCATCATGTTGGCATCAATACATGCAAATATCTGAGTGAATGTTTGATATATATAATATTGGATTAATAAATGAGTTAAGAGGAGGAAAGAGATTGTATATGATAAAGGCCAATTGTTGTAGACAACACAAATATTTTGAAATAATTTAGTAGATCTTCTAGCTCCTCTGTAGTGTTGTACCGATCATGTTAGCGGCAATATATGCAAATAAACAAATAATTACAGTCGCGTTTAAAGACACTATCCTTAAGCAAGTTGCGGCACTTCCCAGAATTAAACAGATTTTTCCTGTAAGGATACATAGGGATAGAATTAGCGGAAGGAAATAAAGCTCAGCAAAACAAAGAATCAAAGGAGGGAAATATAATGCTTGAAAGCTCAAGAGCTGTGTCTAGAAACCTTTCACTTGAAGTCTTTATATAAATCATGGACTTCATAAGAGACTTGGGCAAATTTAAAACCTTATAACGATCAATTTAATTTCCTTGAACTCATTTGCAATCACAACTGCTATTAGTTTCAAATTAAATGTTGGTATTGAAAGCAATTAGTAATGAAATCCATTTAAAAAAAATGTGGGCATAGCGTACATAAACTATTTCGTATAAAATATGTTTTATGGCTTTGAAAGAATGGACAATTGGTTGTCTTATTATTGCTTCCAACAACCACATTAAAAATCCCTTTCCTCTCATTTGTTTCCAACATATAGACCAATGCATTCAACACCCATTACGGTGTATTGAAAGCAATAACCATTTATCCAAAAAATCAACTTATGACAGTAATCCTTAAGTTTCCACTTTGAAGGCTAGTAGATTTATATTTTATGGTCAAAATTTATTTAAAATAATATTTTGTGTTTCTGTAAAACTCTTTGATAAAATATGAAAAATACACATTTTATTCTCACACAAGGGTGAGAGAAAATTGCCAAATTTGTATCTAATAGCTATTATCATGCAGGAGCCATTTCCTTCTTTTGATCTATTATTAGTCTAAGATCACATTTAATTAGATGTTCACTTAGACCCTCACAATCCCAAGTAATGTGGGACTGTTCCTTTAATACACCCATACAAATATTATAACAATCCTCCACATGTGTCAAAGAAAGTACCTTTGCCTAAGTTACTTACATGAGTATAACCATTGTATCTGGCGATCCTTAGAACTATGAACCAAACCTAAACTGATAACACATGGTATACAAAGATGCTAGTGAAGCTTGCTTCTATGAACTAATTTAACAAATCTTGATGTACACTAGAGGCATTAAGAGTCAGGTTATATCCCTACATTTTGTTGTTAACGGCCTTTTTGCATGTTAAAATGGTCGTGCATGTACCTAGTCTCTAATAAATGCTCTAGAGATTTCATATACTAATATGTACTTGGTCCTTAACAATAATCAAGTAAGAGGGAGGGAGGGAATTGAGGAAGAAGATTATAGTATTTTAAGGAAAAAACATGCAACATTAACTAATTTCCTAAATCTAATCAAATTAGTTAAATATGACTTATATTATGGATTGGAAGAGAATATTTTTATATTACAATACATCATCTTACAAGTAAGATAAATTAGTTTAAAGAAAAATAATAAATATAAATACTTTAAAGTAATGATTTAATTTTCTCAAATTAGTCAATTTGGTCTCATATTAAAATTGGATAAGGTATTAGTATTTATTTTCTGATACATGCCATGCATGAAGCATGTGTTCAGTTTTTAATTCACAAGCTTAGCATATGTTTAGAATAATAGGAGAAGGGGTAAATTTGGAATATTGAAAACTGTATGAGGACATTTCTGTAAAGAAATTATCCTTTCCTTGAAGTTCTTCACTTCCTTTTCTTTTTTAGGAAGGCACTCTCGCTTGTTCATGGGGATCATTGATCTCCCATGAGAAGCTTCATTATCCACTTACTAATAACACCATGCCATACCCAAAAAAAAAAGCTTTATGTGGACCTTGTACTTTTGATTTCCAAGCCTAACCTTTCGGTTGGACTAATCACGCATGGGCTGTCTGCACAACGAGATACACATTCATGAAGTGTAAAGGTTATAAAATTCATCCGCGGGGGTCCTAATGTTCAGATTTCGAATGCTTAATAACATGCATTTAGTTAAAATAATTTCCAAAAGTAGACTATGAAAATGGTCTCTTCTGTAATCATCACACACGATACAGTGGATATTTTAAGTAATTGTTTAACATTGATCACTTAGTACTTACGTTTCATATTCTTAAGAAGAATATGATTGGAGTCAAACAGAGGCAGCTCCCCCCCCCCCCCAAAAACACACACACAGTACACTGTGTGAACAAAACATGAACGTGTTAACTGTGGGATTTTCTTTGAGGGCTTGTTTGGAAGTCCAGTTTAGAAACCTAGGTTTCAAAACCTAGGTTTGAAATCTAGGTTTTCTCTTTCATACTCTCTTTTTACTACTTTTTTTCTCTTTTCTCTTTCTTACTTTTTCT
>JANTPZ010011765.1:0-10596 GCA_025593235.1 Vachellia pachyceras | reverse complement strand
CAACTAATAGATAGATAGCATGGTCGGTATGTTATAATCACTTTAATAGTTGCAATATTGGAATAGAGGAGCTGGTGGGAAGAAGATATTATTGAGTGGGGAGTGGTGGCTGGTTGTCAAATTTTAGTCATTGATGGGTGGCTTTGTACATATAGCAAATTGCCAAGTAGTGGCCACCAATAATTTGACTTCCCAAGCCTAACATTTCTGTGTGCTAGATAGAATTAATAATAGTTGTTGGACCAATACCATGTGTGTGTGTTTAAAAATCCATTGAAAAAAATGAATTTACAGATTTTAAGATGATTTTACGTACTTCGAGACAATTTTACAGATATCGAAATTCTTTTTATAGATTTCATGATACTTTTTGTCTTGACTTATGTATAGCGTTGAGGAAAATATTTCCCAAACATGCATGATGAGAAATAGATCATATATGGCCTACACGTGGAAATTAAGATCTAACGATGGCTATGATGATGCCTCACATCATGATAGGAACTTGTAACATTCAACCACATTTTGATCTCATTGCCAGGCTATTATTATTATTATTTTTTTGTTTGGAATAACAAGGCCAGGGTCCATGTGTAAATGATACCATAATCCCTAGCATCCAACCAAATGGACTCTTAATCTGTTTCTTAAACCAAACATAGCCTGAGGGTGTAACTGATTAGGTTATCTTGTATCAAAAAAAAAAAACTGATTAGGTTTTCTTTGGACTTAATTAATTAAAAGTCCATGGATTTGATCTCATTGCACGTATTCAATTTAAACTCACTTGGATTCTTAGACGTATGTTCATGATCGTGATTAGCAAGAGTAAATCAGATTGATCTAAATGACAATACCTGTTTACAATATATTCTCTTTTTCTCCGTTCTTCGTTAGTTAAACTATTTTGTGTCATCCCAAGTAAATAAGTTATTCAAGATAAATATTTAATGAGATGTCCTATTGATAACATGAAGTGTTGTTAACATAGTGGATGATGTTGTCAATACAAAGACTTTATGTTATCAATCGGGACCTCTCATTAAATATTTTCATCCATGAGATTATTCTTTAAATAATTTGTTTATTTGGGATTTAAGACTAAATTTCCTTTTTGTTATAAATGGAAAAAATTAAAGCGAGCTTTAAAACGGCGTCGTAAAAGAGACTGAAGCAGAGTCCCGACAATTGTTGACAGCGTTGCTCCTCGTCTGTGAGAAAAAGGGAAATAAAGGGCTTCGAAAACTAAGTCGAGATAGCACTATTCATTTTCCTCGATAGTCGATACAAACGAGGCCTCCCTCCTCGTCTAAAAACCTCCGCCAAATTTTGCGGCGACTTCTCCAACTTCCTTCTATATTTCAACCGTCCTTCTTTCCACGCCTCGCACACACACAACCCTTCTTCCCTTCCACCTCCTCCCCCTCCTCACTCTCTTCGGCTTCCGACCACAATGTCTCAGGTGGTGGCCACGCGCTCAATTCACAGCTCCTTCCTTTGCCCGAACCCTGGATCTGCACAACCCAGAGCTGAAAACCTGTTGAAGTCTTCTACTTTTTCTTTCAAGACTTCCAAAGCTGGTCTTTGCAGAAGGTCATGCCAAATCGTTGCCAGGAAAGCTGCTCTTACACCAAATGATGTAGTTCCCGTGTCACCTGAGGATGATTTGAAGGTTCGTACATTTCACCATTTGTTATGAACCTGCTTTGATTTTCCGTATGGAGATTGAGAATTGCTTATGACTCTGGTTCCATGTTCTCAGATTGAGGAGCAGTTGCAGCATTTGCGTGTAATCCCGCAATTCGGTGAGACTTCAGCTGGTATGTGGTCGAAGCCCACGGTTAGACGGAAGACGAAGATAGTTTGTACGATTGGTCCTTCTACTAATACTCGGGAAATGATCTGGAAGCTGGCTGAGGCTGGCATGAATGTTGCTCGCCTCAATATGTCTCATGGGGACCATGCTTCTCATCAGAAAGTCATTGACTTGGTTAAGGAGTATAATGCACAATCTAAGGATAATGTGTTATCGATTATGCTTGACACCAAGGCATGTCTCAACTTTAACTTTTTTCTTGTTTCTGAAAATTGCTACGTTGCTTACATTATATTTTCGTCACCTTATTTAGTAGCTTACTGGCGAATAAATATCGGCCTTTGCACTGTGCAATTAAGCACAACAAGATAGTGACGAAGAATGCACTGAAATGATGTTGCACGGTGAAGGTGACATGGTTGTTCTGGGCAAATATAACATATATGCAGGATATGGCTGGCATGTGCTTATTGCCTTCATTGAGGTGGCTAATCTGGATGAGATTACGTTTGATTCGCTTTTGGTAGCCTATCTTTTTTGTGACTCTTTAGCAAAAAAAACATTTTATTCCATTGGTTAGAACAACATTTTCCTTCTGTGTTGTGTAACATCATCTGTTGCTTGTGTAAACTAAAGCAGCAGTAGCCGGATTTCCATAATTTAAGTACAACATACTTGATTAATGGAAATCTATTGTTTGCTGTTGTAATTGTGAATTTTGTCCTATCTTTTGGTAAACGAGAATTTGACTGATATGTACTTTGTTTTGCTTTTTCAAGATTTAACTTTTAATTAATCTTGTCTTGTGGTTTTATGATTGACGGTTCTTTTTCTCTGCCTCCCCCCATCCCCCAGGGCCCTGAGGTGAGGAGTGGGGATTTGCCACAACCAATCACGTTGACACCTGGTCAGGAGTTCACTTTTACAATTCAGAGGGGTGTTGGAACTATAGATTGTGTCAGTGTGAACTATGATGATTTTGTCAATGATGTGGAAGTCGGGGACATGCTTCTTGTTGATGGTATAATGATCTATGATCATTCGTTCACACCACTCACAGCTGTGTTTTAAGCTTATTAATGCTTACTCACTTGCACATTAGTTTGGCCTTGAGGGAAGTTTAACAATCTTCACATAGTCCCCCCCCCCAACAATAAGCCCTCTCTCCCTTTGGATTTTGGAGCCTACTACCTTGCTTCTGACCTTATTTATATGGATAGTGAGTTAGGGCCTGTTTGTGATGGCGTTATAGAAGTACGTTCATGCAAGTTGGGATTAATCTCATTTCTCATACTTATTTTATGAATCGTAAGTCACATGGAAAAATAACTCCCACCACTAATCCAAATGGGCACTTAGAACATGCTATTACAGCTAAAACAAAATGTTAGATTGTTAAGTATGTTAATAAAACCAATACTGGGCCGTAATAATTCTGTTTTCCAAGTTGAAATGGTCTTTTATTTGGAGTAGGGTTTTTAATAACCAAGTAGTTGGGACTTCCAAACGGTGCAGCAAATGCATCAAGTAAACCAAATTACTGAGATTTATTTTGTTTGAATAATGACTTTTGATTCATGATGTAGGTGGTATGATGTCATTGATGGTTAAATCAAAGATGTCGGATTCAGTGAAATGTGAAGTTGTTGATGGAGGAGAGCTCAAATCACGGCGACATTTGAATGTTCGAGGCAAAAGTGCAACACTTCCATCTATTACTGGTTGGTCTTTTACTTACTGATCCTGTTTTCTTTCTTTTCTGATAAATGATATCCTAGCTTCCTCTTTATGTCCAAATTTGTTATTTGATGTTATGCTGTTTCTCATGAACAAAACTTCCACACTGTTTGATGCAGAGAAGGACTGGGATGACATCAAATTTGGAGTAGATAACCAAGTTGACTTTTATGCTGTTTCCTTTGTTAAGGATGCTCAAGTGGTTCATGAATTGAAGAATTATTTGAAAAGTAAGAAATTAAAAAAAGTGTTAAAATAGACAGTTAGCTGAGGGGTTATACTTGTACATAATAAATTTCCTGTTCAATGCCTCAGGCTGTGGTGCTGATATACATGTCATCGTCAAGATTGAAAGTGCTGACTCTATCCCAAACTTGCACTCAATTATTACAGCTTCTGATGGGGTTTTGATCTATTCCTTGTTTTATTTCCTTACATTGCTTCGTTTTTATATTGCAGAATAGTTCTGTTAATGTTGATCCATCTATTTTTAAAATCCTGGTTTAGGCAATGGTTGCAAGAGGAGATCTTGGTGCAGAGCTTCCTATTGAGGAGGTTCCACTTTTGCAGGTAAAGCCATTTCTAATAGAAAGCAACTATAAAAATATTGTCCTGTTGGATTAAACTTCCAGATTTTGACATTTGTTTGAGCTTATCTGAGCACCCATTATGACTGATAATGTCAAACTATAGGAAGAGATAATCGATATTTGTCGTAGCATGGGGAAGGCCGTTATTGTAGCAACTAATATGTTGGAAAGCATGATTGTACACCCTACACCAACCAGAGCAGAAGTATCAGATATTGCAATTGCTGTTCGTGAAGGTTCTGATGGAATTATGCTTTCTGGAGAAACTGCTCATGGAAAGTAAGAAACTAGCTTCCTGCACTTCATATCTCAAAGTAGAAAAATGGATGGTCAAGTTTAGAGAGATAGAAACAGAGAGTGTTGGGTCCATTATTAGTAAATGTTTTCAATTAGTATGCCTATTTTACTCCGTAAAAAGGGGCATAATTATATTTTTATTATCATGCAGGTTCCCACTGAAAGCTGTGAAAGTAATGCACACAGTAGCATTACGGACAGAAGCAACCATTCCAGGTGGTCAGATGCCACCTAATCTTGGCCAAGTATTCAAGGTTTGAAGTTACAATGCTCTGGCCATGCTAAATTTTTTCATCCTCTATATACTCTTGTTATATTTGACCGTTATATTGATTCTATATTTTGGACCTCTGCAGAACCACATGAGCGAGATGTTTGCATACCATGCAACAATGATGTCTAACACCCTTGGAACCTCTACTGTAGTCTTCACTAGATCAGGTTTTATGGCTATCCTGCTAAGCCACTATCGACCTTCTGGCACAATATTTGCTTTTACTGATAAGTAAGTACTTTATCTCTTTCTCATTTATTATCAAGAAAATTTGGCCGTCAGAAATTTTCAATGCCTCCCTCCCTCCCTGGAAGACTTTTTGGATGTGTTTAGTTATGCTGTACTGTACCGATACCTTTTTTTGGCTTTAGTTATCTCATCTTGGTTGATTGTTTATGCATAGTAACTCATATATAAAGCTGCTTGATTTGTGAATATTTACTTTTTCAATGCTACAATTTCCCTAATACCCTACGATTTAACTGATACATCTGATGGATAGATAACTTGGAATTCATTCCATTAATTCCCAAGAGATGTGTGCATTATGTCGTTAAATATGAACTGATACGTCTTACTGTTTTTATTATACATTGGGTACTTGTGAAAGCTTTATGTCTGAAAACTAATAATTTTTCTGCCCACACAGCAAGAGGATACAACAGCGCCTGGCTTTGTATCAAGGGGTGTGTCCTATATATATGGAATTTTCTGATGATGCGGAGGAGACTTTCACTAGAGCGCTAGGTTTGCTCCAGGTATTGTTTTAAAGCACTTGCGTTTTCCCACGGCTGAGTTTTCTCTGCAAATGACTGCTTATACAATGCTCGTTTTACTCTTCTAATGTGTGGTCTTTTGTGTGAACTCGTGGTGGTCGTGGTGGTGGTGGTGATTATGATGATGAATTCATGGTTTCTACCTTCAGAAGCAAGGAATGGTAAAGGAAGGAGAAGAAGTGGCTCTTGTACAGAGTGGGAGACAACCCATATGGCGGTCCCAGTCCACTCACAACATCCAAGTCCGGCAAGTGTAAACAGCAGCAAAACCACAGGTCTAGTTTTGAACCCATTCAACAGGATTATCTAGTCTAGAATAGCACTACATCACCTCTTTGCCTCTTGGTGGTTTGATGTCGGAATTGCTTGCTTGTTTGGTTTAAATTGTTTCTTTATTAATTGTTTTATCACATGATTTTGTATTTATTTTGTTATGAATTTGAAATGACTATCTAGGGTGTCGCATGTGGGATTGAATTTTGTGCGAAATGGGAAAGAACAGCGGTTTCTTCCCCAGTTGTACAGACTGGGGATAGTAGAATTGTTAGGTTTTTGTTGTATTTTTCTAGAACTTGATCACTGTAAGAAAGCAATCAATAATATTGAATGGACGTGATACATTTAGAGAGGTGAATTTTATTTATTTTGACCCTACTCACTCAAAGCCATCCATGGCGATCCATTTATTTCAAGAACGTGAATGTAACGTCTTTTTTTAGCAAGTTGAAGAGGTCCCGCTTGGGTTGGGTGTGTCCAGTCCCTTTCTTTCTGTCAACAGTCCCCTCCCTGTCAGTAGTTTCAAATAAATTTCATCTTTCAACAAGTCCCCTCACTTCCCCCTCTTCCTCCAAATAAAAATTAAAAAACATTTATCTCAATAAAAGAAAAGGGGGAAGTATCAGAAAAAGAACCTATAAAATACAAAAGGATAAAAAGGTGTCCTATCATTTCAAAATATTAAATTGATAAGAGGAATCAATCTGCCATTTACAAAATTTAACAAAATTATCAAAATGCCCTCATGTCATATATAAATGAAATAGCTGACAGAAGAAAAACAAAATACTCTTCCTTTGCTGGGTGTTAGCGTAAAGCTCTTGAACAAGGACGTCCAAGTAAAAGTTTGAACCATCTTCGATCTCAAAGTCAATGCCATCTATGGCGACGAGTTCTAGCAGACCAGTGATTGAACACTCCAAAAGTACATTTAACAATATTTTTTTGTGAAATGAGATAATTTTCTTCACATATTTACCTCGTAAATGGTAAAATCACTTCTCCACCGCTTTTCCAAACCACCCAATATTTGGGAGGCGTATACAGTGCAAGGGACAGCCCAGGACCAATGACAGCGTCCTGCTAGGTTTATGTACATATGTCCGGAGTTCACACTGACGAACGTATTCATGAAGGCTATGTTGATGATCTCGTACTTTCAGGAGTCGCATGCTGCATTTAACTCTCCTTCATTCCCTTTCCGGCATTCCGTCCCCAGTAGGTGCCAATGGGGCGGCCATTGCAGGAGTTCGAGCGAGAGATCTTATATTAATTATATGAGAAAGCGTGTTATAATGTTGTTAGTTTATGTCTATTTTTATAATAATATTTTAAAATACTTTTTAAGAAATACCTCGATTTAATTAATTAGGACAGATTTAAAAGAACAAAATATAATTCAGACACAAATAAGTTCCTTTATCTATCTACATAATTTTGGTTCCATTTAATAAAGAAATTCAACTAAAAAATGAATATTCGGAGAGTATTATATTTAGATTATTGTGGAGAAATTCACTTTTTGTACTACTTGTTAATTAAGTAGTGCTAACACAAGTACTTATATATATATCCAATTTAACGTCACTAATCGACATTCGTTACACATATTTTGTAATGAATGAATGTATTATTTAACTTGAAGTTGCAAACTTGAAACTGATTCTCTATATCTCTGGTTTTGAAAAATAACAAGATGAAGAAGAAAGTGAAGGTAAAGAGTACGTAAAAATAAAAAGAAAACGACATATAGGGTTGAGAGAAGCAAAGCATAGAGTGTATTGCTTTAATTTCCAGCTTTGGCTAGCAGGAGCATCGCAAACGGCCAATTTATAATGAGATATAGGGCGTCGGTCATTTGGCCGTCTAGAAATGTGGTAAAACGTACTTTTATATAAATAGAAGGAAATATATAAATGATATTTGACTTGTTTGGTAAAGCATTCAGAAAAGTCAAAAGAACGTTCAACAATGTTTTTCCGTAAAACGAAACAATCTCCTTCACATATATACCTCGATTTACGTAAAAGTACTTCTCTACCGCGTTCCTAAACAGGCACATTATTTCGTTTTACAGAAAAATACTATTGAACGTACGTTTGAACTCCCTGACAACTCAACCAACCAAGGTCAATATCGTCAAACCGTTTACACACACACATGCATATCACTAAGCAAGTAATGTATTGGTTGGATCAAAACTTTTGTGAGCAAAGGGCTGGGCACGTCTTAATTAGGCGTATTAGATTTTAGTAATTAGGGCCTTTCATTTCCATTAAGTAATAAAAATATACTTTTTTAATCATATTTATATATAACTTAATTCCAACATATTTCATATTAATTAAAAAAACCTTAAATTTCGTTCACCCCACTTTAGGATTCCATTACAACTTTTAACTATATCATATTTAATATAAATTACACCATATGTTAATAAAGTCAACACAATAATAAACAAATGATAAAATTATGAATTCATATAAAAACTTAATTATTTTTTTTGCCAGGAATAAAAATTTAATTATTTATCTTATAAATATGATAAAAATTTTCTTCTCTCTGTTATATATATAAATATGACGGAATATATATATATATATACAGAGAGAGAGAGAGCGCACGTTTAAATTCATTAAAGTATGTAAGACCTATAGTGGTTATATTGATAAGTGATTATTGATCATGGAATATTGAAAGTTCAAACGTGATAATTGCATACCTCTTTGATTAATTTATATCTATCTCATTTAATAATTGCACCTTACATCATCAATTGATATATCTAAATGATCCTCTTTGATACAATAAAAATGTTCCAATTGGCCTTTATTGCGGGACATACGTAACATAAATTTTTTTAATTATTTATCATTTTTCATATTAAATATTTATTATAATGGGTTAAGGAAAAGATAAATAATTAAAAGCAATTTAGAGGATATAGGATCACAATAGAGAATATTTGAAGTATTTTCATTTGACAAAGTATGGACGACGTAACTTCTGGAAGTATATAAACATTTCTTCAAAGTGGGAGTAAAAATGTTAAGATTATTAAATATAATCTAATACCATTACATATAGATATGCAAAAATGGATGGACTCCACAACAAAAAAAATATTTATCTTGAACATTTAAAGGAAATTAACATGATCGAACTCGACACCTACTGTAAAATGAATTCTTGAAACAATTCAAAAAGAAAAGATACCCACTGTTAGATGCAGAAATCAATACCTACTGCAGATGCATCAAGTGAAAAAGAGATATCTGCATAATTTTGGATGAGATTAACAATAAAACACCCTTAACATTTGCTTCCATCATATTAACATTATTTGTACATTCCATATATACAAACTCCCCAAGAGCAGGTTGCCGACAATATTAGTTAAATGACATAACAACAACAACAATAATAATTACAAGTCAAGATGATGAAGTGACCATTATATATAATTAATTACAAACAGTGGCCAGAGTACACGAGGTCAAATTTTTACGCGGTCAGCAATAGCTTCAAGTCAGAAGGGACAAAATGATCTACATACAAGCCTAAATTGCTAAGAGTGTCCACTTTTCTCTAGAAAATTAGGTGCACTTTCGATAACTTCCTTCAATAATTAAAGAAATGGACTGTTCAAATGCCTTCAACAAAATAATTATCGTTCAAATCTATACAACTTTCTCACCAAGACGCATTCCGATAGAAGATCTAATTCACCTCATAAATAATACGAATTGCAGAAGGATTGAGTGGGAATCAAACAATTTTTGAGAGAGGATCATAATTTCAGTTCACACGAAGGAGGTGGAGGAGGAGAAAGACGTTGAAGACTTGCACCTGGAACACCGACGTTGTAGCCAAACATGAGGCCACGCACCCGTGATGGCCTTGAAACCTGAAGTGATGACCATTGGAGTGATCTAGGTACCGAAGCTTCCACCGGCGTTGTTGAAGAAGGAGGAGGAGGAGGAGGAGGAGGGCGTGAGATGGTGACGGAGCACCGAAAAACTGTCTTGGTAGAATGAGAGAGAGAGGAGAGGCATTGAAGTAATTTAAAAACATTTTCAAATTCCGATTTAATTTAAGTTGAACCAGATTTTAGGTTTCAAAGGAATTGCAATTATATTATATTGTAAACAAAAGCAAAAACTAAAGACTGATAGTTAACCATAGGGTTAAACTTTTATTATAGTCGATGACAAATTGACTACTACAATCAAGTTGCCACACCTAAGATCCAAGGCACTAGCCTGCCACAACTTATTCCATATATCATACATATATAACAGAAAGGTTGCACTGTGGAAGTCACAGTGCTAGTACTGCGATGACAGGCGATACAGAAGCTCGGAAGCGGATTTCATCATGGAAACCATTGGATCGCGGACAGCCTTAAAAACTTGAGGGACATTGCAAATGATCTGACCACTATACCCAGACGTTTTGTCATAGCTATAGCTCCATAACATAACCCCACCAAACTTGGGAGATGTTTCCACTTCTGGAATAATCTCATTGTTGAGCGTATCGATCGGGACATAACCACCAGCGCTACCATTGGCAGCGGGAGACGCCGGGAGGCCAACATAGAACTTGGTGGCGGTGAAGGAGGTAGTCCACTGGTTCCATGAATTGATAAGCTTCTGAGTATCTCCATCGGTGTATTCGCAGGGAGGGTTGTTGTAGAACTGAACCCAAATGTAGTCAAAAAGGCCAGTGCTGATGGCGGTGTTTAAGTAGTAATCTGGGATAGGACATTGTGGTGCTGCTGATAAGTAAAACTTCTTTTGCTGGGTGTAATTGTGAAGCTCTTCAAGG
>JANTPZ010011761.1:0-11445 GCA_025593235.1 Vachellia pachyceras | reverse complement strand
CTTGCCTGAGTTCGTATCATCAGCTAACGAATTTATGAATTATCATGGGATGGAGGATACTACGACATTGTTTGCGGAATTGCCGGTGGATTACTTTGACGGGCTTGAGTTCCCGTCCTTGGTTTCCGATTCCTCTTATGATCAGAATCCCAATTCCAAGAGAAAACAGAATCCTCAGGCGATTATTGCGCGGCCACCAGCACCACCGAGACCTAGCAAGCTTCAGGCGATGAAGACCAATAATAATAATAAGTCCGATATTTCTTCCAGACGTATTTCTTTTGAGCACTCCAATTGTAATATGCAACAGTTTTACAACATGGGTCCCAATATGAAGCTCGAAACCCTGGATGATGAAAAAGTATTGCATTTTTCGTCATTAAATGAGAGGCCTACGAACATGGCCTGCAACGTCACCAGAGATCCTGTCCAAGCTCAAGATCACGTCATGGCCGAAAGAAGACGAAGGGAAAAGCTCAACCAGAAGTTCATTGCTCTCTCCTCCGTCATTCCTGGCCTCAAAAAGGTACCGCTATTTTTCAACTTTTTAATCAAGCACACAGCTATACCCACATTTTAATTTAATGCTTACTTTTATTCTTTTTTTTTTGGGCGCAGATGGACAAGGCGTCAGTATTGGGAGATGCCATAGAGTACGTAAAACAGCTGAAGGAACGAGAAAATATTCTGGTAGAACAGGTCGCCATGAAAAGGCAGGAATCTGCAGCCTTAACGAGAAGATCTTTTCTGTTTGCCGACAACGATAACTCGCCGGCGTCCGATGATGTTTCAGAGCAGGCACCGGCAGAAATCGAAGCCAGAGTTCTGGGTAAAGACGTGCTCATCAAAATCCAATGTGAGAAACAAAGAGGGTGTGAGGCTAAAGTACTGAGAGAATTAGAGAACCTTGGTCTCACTGTTGAAAGCAATAGCATCTTACCATTTGGTGAAACCGCTCTATGTGTAACTATCATAGCTCAGGTAAATAAATGTATTACTTAAGTTGGTCTAATTAACTACGTCTTAATCAATATGACGCATTAAATTAATTCCCTTCAAGTCAAGTAATTAATGTTGATTTTGGATATGGTTTTGATTTGCAGATGGAGAAGGAGAACAGTAGTGTAACAGCAAAGGATTTAGTGGGAAGTTTGAGGAAGGCATTATAATAATAGTCTGAGATTAGTATATTAATTGTGGATTATACTTTACTAGGAGGAGTGACCCCACAATAGATTATTCTAATCTGCAGTTGTTACTGTAATTATATTAATTAGAGGGGCTTTTTGAGAGGCTTTGACTTTTCACTTGTGAAAAGCAGAAGATTAAGGTTCCTGTTTGGTATACAACTATTGTCTAGTTTACATATTTTTTTTCTTTCCTTTTTTTTTTGTTTTGGTTTTCTAGGCCTACTCTTGACGCACGTCGTATATCTTCCATTCCATATAGGCATATATGTATAAAATAATTTATAGCATTCATTACTTGATTGAGTATTATATGTGTGTGTGTGTGTCTATATATATGAATGTGACATGATGCACTCTTGCATCAAGCCAACCCGTGTGGAGATTTGAATTGTGACATTAATTTGGAGGTACATCATAAACAATTTTGGAATCCTAAAACTTAAATCATATTTTTACAAAATTTAATTACCATTCACCTACCCAATCCCTCTCTCCAAAAATAAACAAATGTGATAAATACAAGGGCTAAGATGCATATCCAAAGTGCCCTAAAATTAAATATTTTCAGATACAATTCATCAGTATTCTAAAATATTTTATGATGCAATTTTTGTTCATAATATATTAAAAATGTATCAATCTTAGTCCAAAATAACAGACCCACTTAAAAATAATCATCAAAGATTAAGGTATGGTGATCGAGTGAGGTTAGATATTTGAGCTGCCTTTTCTAGGCTCATGTGTCGAGATAGTTAGTGGACATTTGCAAGCCTTGAGTTGTAACCCTGTTAAAATTAATCCTTTTTTAAAATATCAAGAATATAATTGTACCATAAAATAATTTAGAATACTATATGCATATGAAAAAAAAACTTAGGTTGTTAGTTGTATATTAACGCTAAATCCAAATAACTTATGCACTCATAATGAATTCACTAGCGTCCCTGGCCAACAATATTTGCCTTAGAGGAGATGATATATATAGTGAGAAATTTACGTGCCCACTTGCGGTTAAGTATAATGTTGAAGGCTTACTTTGTCGTGATTACAAACATTAAATGATTGTCTAAGAGAGAGATGAAGCAGTCAATTAAAAAAAACGAAAGAACCCAAGTGGGAAAAGAAAAGGCCGTCAAAAAGTGGAAAAAAGAAAGATTTGAAGTCTATGGAGTAATAATAATTTTGGAAAAGTAAAGAGTTGTGTGCAGCCCAGAAAATGGGAGGAGAACACCGACCAAAACCAACTCATCAGAAACTGTCAAAAAAACTCTGTACGGGATTACCTTAATGCTCTGCCCAATTCTTATCATCCACTTTTCATTTCATTTTCAGGTCGTTCAGACTACACACACACACAAATTACTCTTCTACTGTAGTTTAGCGTTTATGACTCAAAGTGTCTCTCTCACGTTTCATTTTCTGTAATTCACGCCCATTATTTTGGAGACTTGATTAGACCCTTTGACTCAACCAGTTCCATGCATATAATATGGTCGGTGTTGTTGTATACAGCGGTCACGGTAATATTTACGGGGTTTACTTTGTAGCAACTCATAAAAACGCTAATGAATTATAAATTTATAGCGGTTATTAGTCAAACTGCTGAGGCATTGCAATGCTCAAAGCTGCTAACACGGGAAACAGAATAGTTACAGTTATAAACCGCTACAATTGTGGAGTTAAATTGGCACCAGTTAGCGGGAAGCCGTCATCAAAATAGCAGCAAACTTTTGCAGTGGTTATAAACAAAAAACCGCTACAAAAGTTGAAGAGTTTCTCCTTTTGTAGCATTTCAAATAACTACTACAAAATGAAAGCACTTTCCTATTATGTTGTTATTGCAGCGATTTTTAAAGGTTAAATCGATGCAAAACTTAGAACGCTGTGTGTTGTCGCTGATTTTGTTGCGATTCTTATAAACAGCTACTAAAAGATTTGTTTTCTAAGACAGTGGCAGAATAATTTAGTAATGTTTTATATAGCGGTTTTAGTAGAACCGCTACAAATGTTGTCAGTTGGCGCGTAATTTAGTACCGGTTTTGGCAGAATCACCATTAATTGAACGGTTATATATATAAACCCCCATCCCCCTCATTTTTCGACTTTTGGCATTTAAAAAAACCTAGTGTTGAAGGATCATTCCAAAGTTTCTTGTCTTTTTGTCTCAATTTCTTTGTACAACACTATAGAGGTTAATATCTTAATTGCTTTTAATTTAAATTTTTTGAATTGCTATATAGTCTTTTATTTTTATTTTTATTTTATTTTTTAGTTACAATATAATTTTTGTGATTATTAGAATATTTATTTAATATAGATGTCTAGTCGTGATTTTGGTCATGTAGAATAATTATTAGAAGTTTTATTTGATATTAATTATGGAATGACATGTGCAGATTTGATAGGGAGGGTGTCGAAAAGGGAGCTCGCACTGAGAGATGTTTCATAGCTTAGTACTGGGTACAGGATAGTAGTGTCATGAAATGAGCTCATACAACAACCGACCAGGAAAGGCGGTCAGCTGTAAAACCACTTCCTAGTTGAGCAAGGGGATAACTTCGGGCAATTTGATTTCAGCGTTGAGACGTGGAAGAAGATCCAGCCAAGTGCTAAAAATTGGGTTTAGGATAACATTGTTAAGGTTATACGATTTTAATATTCTCTTTAAATCAAGTTATTATTTTTGTATGAAATACTAATTAACTTTTATTTGGTAATTGTTGCAATCTAAATTTGTTGTTCGGGATGCGCACAAAGATTATTCTCTCTCGAAAACAAGAGAATGGTGAAAGAACAGGCGAAATGGCATGTACCACATGATGAACGAGGATAGGACGAAGCCACTACAGGATTTGGCAGCCAACATGCCATATATTCTAATGATGAGCTAGGAATTACATCTATCAATTTCTCAAAGGTTATTTACATAGGTGAATTTCAAAACAATGAATCATATATTCTAGCCTCAAAGGCACAACAAGTTTATGTTGTGAAGAATGAGAAATAACAAATATATTGGAGTATGGTAGTTCATCTTAAACCTATATATCTTTATGACATTGGTGATAACGATGAACGCATCACCCATGAGGCAGAGTCATTTCATCCTACTGATTTATTATTAAAATTTGATTTACAACTTAAAATTTAATTTTAATTAATTATTTATTATTAATAACCACTATTTTATAATTAAATTAAAATTATCAAATATTTAAATAACAAATCTAATTAAAATATTCCACAAGTGGAATTTTTTATTTTAAATAATGAATAATTTTAGTAACGGTTTTAAAACCGCTACAAATATATTTTGTTACAAGTATATATTTAATTATGCAAGTGGGAGAGTGAATAGTGAAAAGAGATACGAAAGAGAATGAATAACGAAAAGATACGGAGGAAACATGTAGTTAATTGAAAATAAAAAATTGTATTAAATTTTTATATAAATGCAATTCACTACTTATAAAAGAGAACAGATAGAGAAAAGGAGTAATGGATTAGTATTTGAATATATGATTTATAGTTAAATATCATATGTGATTGAAGAACTTAATATAATTAATACAAACAATTCAACCTAAATATTTTTATGGATATATATATCATGCAAAATCATAGATTGAGATTTTCATATATGGTTGGTACTTGATAGGATCCTTTTACTCTGTTTTCCGACCACTTTTTAATGTCAAAGAGTTGCACCACGAGCTGCCTTTCAAACTTTAATATATATATACTGTATATATCCATATCGGTGGTTAAAATGCAATTGAGTTTTTTTTGGCTTTCTTCCCATTTTTTTGGCCAATTGCTTTCTTTCCAATCAACGATGCTGATGCGATAGCAACCTTTAACTGCTCTTATACCTCCCTTGTACTTTCTCCTTTTTTTTTAATTCCAAAAATTGCATGCATGCACGTAGTACTTTTTCACAGTTAGTGTTTGAAAAGTCCGTTGGGAGAAATGAGTTTACAGATTATAAGGTATTTTACTGATTTTAAAATGGTTTTATGAATTTCAAAATGCTTTTTACAGATTTTGAAATGGTTTTATATTGAAATATGTGTACCGTTTGAGAAACGGTGTTCCCAAACAAAGTTTGATCAATTTGTTTAACTAATCATTATTTGGGACCTGTTTCTTACTAATTCGAATTTGAATAACCTCAGGGTTTCGATTAGGAACAAACTCTCTTAACATAATTTTTAATCTTTACTTCTAGAAGTAGTAACTTAACATCTCTTCTATTTCAAATTGAATTTAAACTTCTTCAATCTATTAATTTCAGTATAATACATTTTTTACTAGACTGCTGCTGACGATTATAAAATATCAAAATTAAGTAAAACTGATCAACTATATATACATGATAAATCGATCTTTCTGGCTATTGCAATTATTTTATATAACTATATGTTATTTAACATTATCAAATCAAAATCCAAGTATGATTGGGTCTACTTGTTACCCTGAAACATTCTAGAAACAATGACAATTCCCCCCATGAATTGATGAGCTCATTCTTATATATCAATACATTTTTTTAATATAAGAATTAATTGACTTTTTAGAGAGATTAATGAATATAATTAATTAATATTATTTATCAATATTCTTCAAAATAATTTGTGTGACTTATAAACTAATATACAATATAATAAACACAATTAAGCAAATGTATTTCATCTTTTAAATTTTACTAAAAAAGTAAATTGGCTCTTACATTGAAGATTAGATGTTGAATATATAATTTGAATTTCAACACATGATCTGAACAATCCAAATTTCACAATATGATTTTCTTATATTTTGAAGTTATTTTAATTTTAAAAGATGCAAAACTTCCCATGTAAGGGAAAAAGAATGCAAAACGCGGATTAAAAATAATTTATTAATTTTGAACTATACATATACATGTATACACACACACCAAAACAATAGTTCTCTATAATAAAAATAAATGAAATACAAATAAAAATAAAAGTATAGACCATCCAAATTTTATTATAATTATAATCTATACAATTCATATTGAACCATATGTAATTTACATAACTCCTTGGGAGAACCACTCCAAAGGCTAATTTCTGAGTTAAGAAATCCAAACCCTTATAAAGCCTCTCTTTCAAGATAAATTTTGTAACATGGGACTTGTGGTCTGCTTCATTATAAGATACTTCACTTGACAATTCATTCAATCTATTGTTATTAGTATCTGCCATTTGAAGATAACCCTTTCAGGTTGGCTAATTGATCTCAGTTAATCGTTGAAGTTGAAAAGTCCAAAGTTTTATAAGGGTTAATCCTTCAAAGTAACTTTTCCAATACGTGACTTATGACAAAACTAACACGTGATTCCAATAGTGGAGAGAAAGTAGGACCTTTTTCGACAGCCATATCATCGATAGATCAGTAGCAAACGTATGAGATTATGGAAGACTTTACGTACGCATTGGTCAAATGTTCGTACGCCTTGCTTTTGAAATTTGTGATGTTGATGATATTCCTCTATAAATAATTCCGTTGGGAGAAATGGGTTTATAGATTCTGAGGTATTTTACAGATTTCTAGATGGTTTTACGGATTTCAAGATGATTTTTACAGATTTCGATATGATTTTTACAAATTTTGAGATGATTTTATCTTGACTTGTGTGTATTGATGGGGAAACAGTATTTTCAAACAAGCACGTAATATCATCCATATTGGACACAACAGAAGCATATAAAGCAGCCGTATCTTTCTCACACATACATATATATATATATATATATTGGTTGAATTGAATATGAAACGAAGAACTTGTAACAATGAAAAGCGAGCAATGCAACAAATAGTCAATAAGCTTGACTTTATGACTTACACCAACGTTGCATTTTATTTATACGTACGCCTTAAATAATAACATACGTGTGTATGTGTGTGTGTTTAATATATATATATATATATACACACACACAACCGGCCAAGTATCTAGAATGTTATGATTTTGGTGCTTCTTTATTTTTCAAAGGCATCACTGAGTTCATACTTCACTAATTCAACGTGACGTACTACTTCTAGGGGTAGCCAAATCACTCTTTCTAAAGAGAGATATTAAAGAACTCAATACAAACACACACTTTGGCCAACGTTCAGCCCCTGACAAATATATTATCAACATATATATATATATATTTATATATATATATATTTCACATGTATCAATTGTACCCATATAAAAATTCTGGGTCCGTTTGGAAAAGCGGTAGAGAAGTACTTTTACGCAAGCCGATGTAAATATGTGGAGGAGATTGTCTCGTTTTACGGAAAAATACTGTTGAACTTGCTTTTGAGTGAGAGTTAAGTGTTTCCAAACAAGCACTCTATCTTTCTAGCTGCAAATTATTTAAAGATTCCAATAGAATTCTGGTCCACACACTTTGAGGTCATATAATGATGATTGATTCTGATTATGAGCAAATAATCTTGGTTCCTAAACAAAGATATTAATGAAACACATATTCTCCACTGTACTGCTTTTTTTTTTAAAGTAAAGATCATTCTAGGATGTTTCATAATGCATTACTTCAGAAATTCTCGAACCATTCTTGCTTATTTTACTCAGATTAAAACGTCCAGATTGAAGAGTGAAGGCATTGTCAACGAGGTTGATAAATCCTTATCAAAAGGACAATATGGAACATGCATGCATCCAAAGTGTCTTCTGACTTCTTTCTTTCTTTCCTTTTTTTTTTCAAAAAAAAAAGTGTCCATTGTTTTTAATTCAAGTTGTTGGGTGTGGCCCTTCTTCCTTAATTTATGCACTATTATTGGGCGGGCGTTCAATTTTGGCGGTCGGTGGGCTCCATGCACTTTTGTTTACCCAAAAGATTCATAATTTTGATTTTATGGTCAAACAAATCGGGCTTTTGGAAGGAAATGGTCTTTCATTGAAAACCTTGCTTCAAGCAACATTTTTTGACACAAATTAGTTTTGGGCTTTAAGCCTTAATTTATGCATTTTGCCAGAAATTAATTTTTTCCATTATAACCGATGTGAGTTGGATTGACGGGAAGGTACTAATTTCTATTACTTGGAGAATCAAGTTTTTAATCCCCGTATATATCTATATTTAGTGTCTGACAGTGATTCGCTCAGGATTAACTTCAATTAGAGGATATATATCTTTAACAAAATAAATTCATAACCCTGAAGTGAGTGAGAATAATCTTCCCCACCCTTTCAGACATGGTAATTACTAAATATTAATCTAATAAAAATGGAGGCTTTAAATCCAGTGCTAATATTGGATTCAAACTTGAATCTTTAATTTTTGTTAAAAAGAAAAAAGAGGTTTTCTTGCCAAGCCCATGATACTCGTTCCTCACTGCACAGGATTAACGGATCTCAGTTGCTTCGATTCCATAATAGGAATGGCAAAAACCAAATCAAATTTGTGATCTGCTCATGAACTAGTTACTGATGCAGAGATATAACGATGAGGAAGGAGGTGGTGGTGATCGCTTCACTGAGCACAACCTTAGCTTTGGTCGCAGTAGTGAGCTTGATCAGGAGGAGAAGGGAGAAGAAAGAGAGACAGTATAGGCAAACAAGAAACCTCGTTCGTAAATTCGCAAGGGAATGTGCCACTCCAATCAAAAGCCTCTGGCTCATTTCCGATGACTTAGTCTCCAACATGAAAGCCTCTCTTTCTTCTTTTTCTTCCTCCATGGAAGCCGCAACCCTAAACATGATCATTTCCTACGCTTCTCCGCTCCCTAATGGGTATACTTCATCTTCTTCTCCAAATGGCTTTCCTCTGTATGTGTTTTGTTGTACAGTCAGGTTAAATTATTTGGTTTTGACAGAGAAGAAGAAGGTTTCTTCTATGGGGTTAACATGAGAGGCACCGACTTCTTGATCTTGTGTGCTCGTCTCAGAGGAAAGAACAGCCATGTCTCTGACTTAGACAGAGAAGAAATCTCCTTCCCTCCTCATCTCCTGGATGCAACCAGACAGGTATATATCTTCATTATAATTTAAGTTTGTTTCTGTGATTGATATATACACACTTATGATGAACCTATATATATACATATATATATATGAACTGTGTGACAGGAAGTGTTTGAGTTTGTAGCTATAGAGATAGCGAAATTTCTTTTGGTACATCCACATCCGGAGGAGGAAAATCTAAACGCTCCAAAGCAACTGGGTTTCACTTTGTCTAACCTCCTTCCTGATCAATCTGGTACGACGTTAAACCACTGGAAAACTTTCGCCGCAGATGACCCAGTTGAGTTTGGTTTCAAACTACTTGTTACGCTCTTGATATATATATATGTGCACATGCATGCATGCAAGCAACAATGACAATCTGTATGTGTGTTAGAAAGTTGAATTAGTTAAGATGATTGGTGATGATCACTACTACCTTCTTTTTTTAACATAAGGGTTTGCTTATATCTTTTAAGGTTGTGTAAGAGTTAATTAGTTCAATTGTAAACAATGTTGGTTAATAAGATCATTTTTATATGCATATATAACAATATATATGTCGGTGGCCTGTAACAATTAGGTTGGGAAAGAGATCGTGAATGACTTTAGGCAAGCCTTAAAGCACCATGGGATGAGCAACATTCACGTTTTTGCTATGGTAAGCCCCCCTTCTCTCTCTCTCTCTATAACACAGGCTGAGATTGAAAAAGAAACATTTAGTTTAACAACTTGCAAAAGAAGTGAAAACTTGAAATGGTGAGTAGGTTGAGGATACTGTAGGAGGTTTGGCTGGAGGGAGATACTATAACAGAGACAACGTGGCTGCAGTGACACTAGGAATGAGCACAAACGCTGTTTATGTAGAAGCACCTCAAGATGTTCCCAGATGGACTCACCCAAAACCTGCTTCAGGCGAGCTGGTAATTAATTATTAGTTACCACTAATTCAAAAAATTAGCCTCCGCTTAGTTCTGATTAATTAGTAACCATGCAGATAATTAGCACGGAGTGGAGAAACTTCAAGTCCTCACATCTGCCACTGACACAATTTGATGAGAGTTTAGACGCTGAAAGCTCTAATCCCGGTAGCGAGGTATCATCAATTACCTACTTTACTTGCAATGTGTTCCATCATAATTAGCTCTAATCCACGAACCTTAAATACATTTCAATCATTTCTCTTATCAATCAATGGGAGAATTCTTATATTCTAATGATACATGCATATTGAGTCTGAATAGTGTTTCTTTGTTTTTGGTTTAATGATTACAGATTTTCGCCAAGGTTGTTTCGGGTACGTACTTGGGAGAAATTGTGAGACGAGTGTTGTTAAAGTTGGCTCAGGAAACAGCTCTATTTGGAGATAAAGTACCCCCTAATCTGACCATTCCCTATAAGCTAAGGTATATAACAATCCCATCTTGCAAAAACGAGAACAACAAGCTAATTAATTTTTTTTTATTCTCTCCTTTTCCGGCGTAATTCATTTGTTACTGTGTTAGAGCACCTGATATGGGAGAAATGCATCAAGACACATCAGAACATCGTGAGGTAGTCATGGAAAAACTAAGAGACGTTTTTGAGGTAAGGATTAGTTCCTCTCGTATTCAATGTCAAAGTAGTTTAAATGAATTTGATATGACTCACCTGATGAACATTATATACGTTATTAGTTCTTTGACCAAGAAGTGGGTGTGGGACTTTCTGTAAATACAGATAACAGAAGCGAGTGAGATGGCAAGAGAGGTAGTGGCGGAGGTGTGTGACATAGTAACAGAAAGAGGGGCGCGTCTGGCAGCAGCAGGAATAGTGGGGATAATAGAGAAGCTAGAAAGAACAAGAAACAGAAGAAGTGTGGTGACAGTGGAAGGTGGTCTCTATGAGCATTATCGGATATTCCGAAATTACCTGCACAGTGGAGTGTGGGAGATGCTGGGAAATGATCTCTCTGATAATGTCATCATTCAAACTCCTCATGGAGGTGCTGGAACTGGTGCTCTCTTCCTTGCTGCTGCTCAAACACACCATTCTTGATCCTTCTTCAAGAGATCAACAACACTGAGAATGACTTGATTAGGGTATAATTAGGAAACATCAAATCCTGTCAATTTTTTTGTCCCATGTTTCACTCTGCCAAGAAATGAAGACTGATATGAGATAAGACTGATGAAACCATTTTTGGTTCTGATCGTCTACCTAAATCACGGCAAAAGTCAGCATTTTTGTTAGTTTAGTAATCATGTGAACTGTCTGGCAAAAAAAAGTAAT
>JANTPZ010011753.1:0-10451 GCA_025593235.1 Vachellia pachyceras | reverse complement strand
GCATAGACTCTGTATGACCCAATTTATAATATGTAAAGATAAGACTAATTTTATTTTAAGTATAAGGCATATCCTTGACGTTTGTCTTGAGTTTCCTCTTATATACTCTAAATTTTGGCATGTATATAAATAAGGATAAAGTATTTATATTTAACGGAGATAAAATTAGAAATTCATTAAATTTGTAGGAAAAAGTTAACAAATATTAAGGTTTTCTTTGACTATGATGAAATACGCTGGAGATTACTTGTAAAAAGGACTTATTATTAGATTATTTTTAATATTTAATTCTAATAATAGCTTTATTTTATAAAGGGAAAATCCCATGTAAAGGCATAAAGCTACCTAAAATAGAAAAAACCTAAATTAGGTTGGTAAATTCAATAAATCCTTAATTAAGTTATTGATTCAATTTGAGATTCCAAAATATGGGTAAATAACTTTATTGCCCCTTTCATAATCTCCTCTTTCCTCTTAAAGAAGTTTAATTGCTCTATAATTTATTTTTTTTCAAGTGTGTATGTATCAACGTTGTTGAAAAAGAATATGATTTTAAAAAAATTAAATAATTTTTTATGTTTTAGAAGGATCATCAAGAATAATTCAAGCCAAAAAAGGAAACCATAACCCTCAATATAAATTAAATAATTTTTTTCTGGATATACATAATGAAAATTTTATTTTTGAAAGAACTTGAATTGATTTATGTTTTGATAAGAAGGAAATCAAATCATGTTAACACTACAAAAAAACTTACTCGTGTGCAAATTATATATCAAGTAATTTCATTGACGTTAAAAAATAAAATAAAACAAATTATATATCACACAAATATTGTCTTATTAATGTGATTTGATTTTCTTCTCAGTAAAAAATTCAAGTAAAATTATCCCAAAAATATAATTTTTCTATTTATTAATTGTTCAACTAAAGATCATTTAATTAATATTGAGGGTTATTCTTTTTAGCTTGAACCATTTTTTATAATCCTTTCATAAAATAAAAATTCTTTTAATTCAAACAAATCATATTTTATTATATATTAATGGTGATATATATGTATTGAAAATTAAGGTCAAAAGTAGAGATGAGACTTTAAGAGGATAATAAAGTCATTTTACCCATATTTTGAAATCCCAATTTGGATGAATAACTTAATTAAATATTTGCTGAATTTACCAACCCAATTTTAAATTTTCATATTTTAAGCAGCTTTATATGGGATTTTCCCTTTTATAAATCTTTTCATAAGTAAATATCAATATGTCATGCATAATTTGATTAGGATCCACTTTTGCCTTAAAAAATTTTCAGTGGGAAGTGTAGGTGTCTAGCTAAATGTTCTTTTTGAATCAATACATCATCACTCCTCAACATTAAATATTAATGATTAACTTTAATATTTTAATGATTAGGATACTTTTATTCGTTTTTAACAATTTTGAGACGATATTGATTAAAAAAACTTTTACATATTATAGCTCCCATGCGAAAATTGTCAAAGATTAGATCTTGAACCTACGATATGTTTTTTTTTAATTTCAGACTATATAATACGAGTAATAAAAAGATGTATTGTATCTATTATCGCACATGCGTCACTCAAAATTGTTTATATTTGTAGTTTAAATAAAACCAAACACATAGGTGACACATTTGCGTTAATCCGTCGTCCGCTTATGTTTAAAGTTGACGTGACGATGAACAATACGACGACATTGATTTCTCTTAGGTAACCAATTAAATTGGAACATGTCTCAAAAACGCGTTAATGTCTGTACGAAATGTTTAAACAATATTATTGAATGAGTGGGGGCTAATTTTTTCAAATCTAATTAAATTAGCATATATTATTTTGTATTATTAGAAAATGAAGAACTGGCATATTTCATAATTTAAATTTTGTTGGCATTGGACAACACAATATCCTGATGACTTGTATAAAAGGCCAAGTTTCATAATGTTAATTTTTCATTTAGACCACTATTCGCTTTTGATCACATTCAAGATAAGCAATTAATAATTAATCAACATCATATTTATTAAGATTTAATCTACTGGGATCTGGGCCTAATTTCGTGGGAGGATATGAATAGTTCATTTTATAAACATATAATTAACCACCCAGCCTCATCATATACAAATTTGATTTATTAAAAATGTTAATAAATAGTTTATGATGATATTCCTACAATCATCATATATATTTAATAAAAATATTAATAGTTAGGAAAAAATACTTGCATAATTAAAATTAAAAGATAAGGTTAAGGAACATTTGGTATCATAAAGTAATATTGTTTTAAGTCGATACATCACTCTAAAACATTACTTGGTCCATCAATGACTCTCGGGTGCTAGAAACAATTAGAAAGTAAATACTTTCGGGTGCGAGAAACAATTAGAAAAGTATTTATGATTCACAAAACATTTTATGTTTATACTTTAAGGTACCCAAAACAGTTAGAAAAATACTTAAAGATATTGTATGATTTAATAAAATAATAATGTGGGGAAATTTTAATAACCATATGAACAACCAATAAAGGAGAACAGATTTATTTTTTGTGGGGGCTGATTTACTTAACAATTTCCCTGCAGGTTTTGGAATAGCCTTCGCTTACAGGCTAATTTGGTATGGTTGTTCTAACACGTAAAAATGTAAGATCATTTGTCTTGTTTGATATGATAAATCAAAAGTATCAACTCCGATCCAGTTATTCCAAAAAGACTAGAACAATATATAAATGACATTGAGGTAGATAATGAAATAATTAACAGTAATAACTAAACTTATTTAATTAGGAAAAAAAAGGAAGGGGAAAAAAGCAATGCATAAGAAGACCACCCAATGAACTTTCTCTAATTTCTGTTCCCATTGAACTTTTCACGTCAAAATTCGAACTTGTCATGATAAGCAACAAGACCGCCGCCAAACTGGTTAGCAAAACCACCATAGCCGCCTGCGGCGGCAACTCCATGAAGAAGACCATCCAATGACCTTTCTTCATAAAACGACGGCACCGACGGCGGCATTATTGCAACCCTCATTATTTCATCAGCCTTCTCCGCCACCTTTCTTCTCAACTCATGCATGGCCATCATATATTGCTCTAACTGATCCAAATCCATCTCATCAATCGGTTCGTCCCACCAGTTTCCTCTATTCCATACCTTAGCCACATTTTCAATCTCCTCCAATTGTTGCTTCTCCATCTCTAATGCCTTTACCGCTTCCTCGTGTTGTCTGTTAAGTTCTTCATAAGACACCGAACTGATCTTGCCCGCCGACGGCCTGACATTTTCTCCGTGACGATCTTCTGTTCCCTCACGGAGGTAGCGGCGGAGGACGGCTTCAACGTTCGGTTGGCCGAAGCAAAAGGCTTTGTCGGCAGGCGAGAAGACGATCATGGCGATCTGAGCATTGCACAAAACGCAGAGCTCGCTGGCTTTCTTGAACAGTCCAGTGCGTCGTTTTGAGAAGGTGACTTGTTTGTTTGAATCCTTGTCTATCTCCTTTATCTCTATCTTCTTGCGACCTGTAGTTGTGGTTTTCTTGGTTTGTTTTATCATATCCATGGCTGATCAAGGAAAGTATTAGGGCAAAAAATGGCAATTTCTTGAAGAGGAAAGCGAATGTTGTAGAAAAAGTTTATGGTTATTACGTATTTATAATGGAAAAGAGTCATAACCCATAGCCCTCCAAATTGTATCCTCCAGGATTTTGAATCAGATGGACTAGAATATTGTTTGACTTTATTATTAAATATTAAATTAGATTATAGTTATTATAATCAGTAGTAAAATCTTTGTAATTATGATGATGGATTTCAATTGAGTTTCTTTCTCCTTCCAAGAGGGCTTTTATTTTGGTCTATGTTAAATGAGCCTTTAATTTACTCTTTTCTTTGCATTAGAATCATATAATTAAGGATTTTATGTATAATCAAAAAGCAAATCGAGGATTAGAAATTAGTCAGGAATTGATCAAGATTAGACAATCAATCAAAAATTAATCAATTAATAATATTAAATAGATATAAATGTTGAAGCTCCTGCCTTCTTTATATATAGACCCTTTTGTGTATATATCACTTCAAAGAGTTAAGATTATTTTCTCCTTCTTTGATATTACTTTACAAGGGAATTCAAATTATTTTCTCCTTCTTTCTTATTACTTTACATGTATCAGAGCCAGTTTCAATCCTAAGACATGTGGTTTATGGGTCACCACGCTTCCGCTGCACCACTTTAATATGTATTCAATAGACATATGTTTAGATTCCCTACTCCTCTATATATAGGCCCTATTTGTATCAATTCAATGAGTTGAGATCATTTCCTCTTCTCATATATTACTTTGTAAAGGAGTTCAAATTATTTTCTCCTCTGTTACTTCACAAGGACTTCATATTATTTCCTCTTTCTTTATGAAATTGTAGTTTTGATGCTAATTACTTATGCTAGTGAACATTTATATACAATTAGCTTATTTAAATATAACCCTTCCTTGAGTGCAAGGATTAATAATTTTTTTTATTTTTAATATATACATGGCAATATACCTTGAAAGAAAATATTATCTTGAACTTTAATTTCATTGGGTGCTTTTTTGAATTGGTATATTGTTCCGATACAAATGTTTACATCATGACCTTGTTCAACTCAAAAACATGTGGTGTCGGTCGGTATTTCTTTTTGTTGTCCACAAATCAAGCATTTCTATGATATATTCATCTTTGTTGGTAAATGAGAATATTTCTTTTCTTTTGGTGGAAATGAGTATTTATACTATTAAAAATTTCGATGTGTGAAATTTGAAGTGAGTTAAATTGTTTAGGTTTTAAAAATATTATGAGTTACTATAAATTATTATTATATTTTATATTGATCAATAATAGCATTATTAGAGAGGAAATGATCATTTTAAAATTTAATATATACATATAATCTTATTAAAAATAAATTTGTGATAAAATAAACCCAGTAACATTTTATGGATTAAATGTTTATTGACTTCTTCCGTCACAATCCAAAATAAGTAAATAACCCTTGGTGAAGGAGCTAATATCCAATGAAATGGATTTGAAATTGTGATTTTTTTTCCACCTATGAAATTGGCTTACCAATTTCGTTTTGAATCTGAGTCTTTCCTTCTTCTTTTTTGTTTTTTTTATATAAAGGAAAGCACAAACTAAACTAAATACTCGGAGCACTATCCCGAGTGTCGTGTTTCAGTGCCTCAATTATGGAGACTGGTGGCGTTGCAAACTGTATCAGTCCCGAGATCCCATTGAGAGATTTCTTGGCCAGCACAGCTGCCACCTGATTGGCCTCTCGACCGCACCATGCAACGTGCACATCCCAATCTCTCGCTTACACAAACTTCTGGCCATGCTGAGAAGCTCCTCTCCTGGCTCCTGCTCCCTTATCTCAGTGCTCTGATGACTCAGAGCGTTCACGAGCCCAAGCAGTCGCTCTCCACGACTTCTGCAGAGAAACACCCAGCTGCACCCAGGTTGCACATAAAACCATGCAGAACTTTCCCACTTTAATTTGGTCACGTGTGACGTCCCCCACAGGCTGCGTTACTTCCATCCTTGATGGAGGGGGGAGAGGAGCAGTAGGTGGATGTGTAGCCAATGCAATGAGGATGGTGAGGGACTTTAAAGAATCAGTATTGAAGAAAAGGATAGAGCCTGGATGGAGGGGGAGAGGAGCTGTAGGTGGAGTAAACCCGAATGGGATGCTGCTTATTGCCAAGGGAAAAAACATTGCTGCTATCGGACTAATTGGAAGGGATTGGAATGGGAATTTTTTAGGAGGAATTGGGAAGCTCTGGTTCAGGCAGATTCTGCATTTATGGCAGACAGCATGGCAGTTCTGGAGGTGCTAAAAAAATGGAGATCTCTGGTGGGGAGGGAAAGTAATAATAGAAACTGACTGCCAACCAATTCTTATATGATATGTTGAGGAAGGATGATGCAAAAGGATGTGAATGGAATAGCGTAGATATAATCCAATATTTAATTACTCAAATATTTTGAATGAAAAAATAATTGAAGTTAAATTCAGCAATTAATTAAAGATGGCGTTGTATAGAGTCAGCGCATGGCCTTTTTTTCAGGGAAAAAAACGACCAATTAGTTAAAAATAAATTTTTAAAATAGTGATGTTAATATTGGTTATTGTGTCAGTCGTTTATGTCCTTGCCTCAACTTCATCCATGTTTGTCACAGACAAGTTCAGGAACGTGATAAGAAACTTGTCTACATGAAATATCAACGTGTATCAATAATCAAAATATCCCTTCACATAAGAAACAAAGATTGGTTCAACTGACTTGTAACCCATTCCATTGAGATAAAGACGAATAATTTATAAATATATTTGTAAGTACTCTTTGAACTTATATGCAATAACTTTATTTTGATAAAACCTTCAAGATTCAACTTACTTAAATTTTTTCTTATAAAAAATATGGCAGCACAAATTTATGCTAATTTTCGTTGTGTCCCTTAAGTCATTCAAAGGGAAAGAGAATAGTATATTATTGAAATATATATTCTTGATCATAATAATGGAAATTGAAAGGAGGTCCATCAAATAGGAAGATAATTATAGTGTGTATACGGACACTCGCTAGTTAAAAAAGGATTCGTGAATAGGAGAAATAAGTGTTTATTATCCTATATATCCCTTTTAATTAGTGTATTTATTTTGATAGATTTCTATAAGTTGATTTTTCTTAATAACACTTGATTGATATCCAATATTACAGATTTACAGGTCAAGATTGAGTATTATTAAATCTAAATAAGATAAGTCTCTCAAAAACATATTTTAAGTTTACAAGGCTCAAAACCCAATATCTTACTTAAGTAACCACGACTCATTGCCCATTTTAATTAGTTGAGTTTTAATAGAATGATTCTTAGGAACTCTTTTTTTTTTTGTTTGAACAAAAGAAATGTAAACCTCAGTCCTGTCATAAAACAGATAAGGATCACATAATATGTATAAAAATGTTTGCTAAGGATGCACAAAACAAGGTTTATACTTCATACAAACAAACTGAGCCACTGAGGCACCATATCTAGAAAAGAATAAATTAAAAAAAAGAATCATTCAGAAGATCATAGGAAGAATTATTTGCAATTAATTACATGACATATAAATATTCTTACAGAATCATCACATGTAATCGGAAATTAAAATAAAAGCAAAGGGATAAATAGATATTGAAACTAGAAAGCCAGTGAGGTACTAGTTGATCATTAATGTCCCCCCAGAAAGGGGCAAAAAGAAACCAAGAGGATCAGAACTGAGAAGTAAACTTGAAGATCCCCATGTCATGGTTCTGGTAAATATGGTTATTAAAGGCATCATCAGGAAAAACACTGTACGAATTAGTAGCAGGAGCCTTAAAATTATTCTGAGCACCACCACCTATTAATAATTTGTTGTCAAAGGCACCATCATCGTAACGTCCGAAAGATCCATCATAATCTCGCCCACCAACAATAATCTGTGATGATGAACAAGACATAAAACTCTTTTAATTTGCCTTAAAACATCCTTCTTGAGTTCCTCCATTGCAATCCTCAGTTGCTGTAACTGATCAACTGAACCGATCTCATCGATTGGACTCTCCCACCAGAACTCTCTCTGCCTCACTTTCCTCGCACTATCAAGATCTTCACCTCTCTTCTTCTCCATCTCCACCTGGTTAAGAATCTGTGTTAACTGAATATTCAGATTACAAACGTTAGGATAATTCCAATGAACACTCGTGATTGATGATGACGATGATGAGTCAGCATTGTGCGAAGATTTTCGAGCAGCTAATAGGTAACGCTCGACTATGGATTCAACTCCTGGGTGGCCAAAAGAGAAAGCTTTGTTAGCTGGAGAGAATACGATCATGGCGATTTCTACCCCACAAAGCGTACAAAGCTCACTGGCTTTCTTGAAAAGTCCTGAACGACGCTTGGAGAATGTGACTTGTAAATTACTTTTCTTTGGTATTTTCTCGATCGGAATCTTTTGACGACCTGAGCTACACTTCTTGTTCATCATCGCCATGTTAGAGAGAAAAGGATTATAGGAAATGCTTCGTTTTGCTAACGGGTTATTTAGAACTTGAGCTAGATTATTTTGGAATGCAAACATATATGGGTATTTATATATGTGTTTGGTTGATGGCACTTGATTAACCAAATTAATTGTCCCATAATGCTTGATTATTGTTATTTATCATATAGTCTAGGGAGGGAGTTAGAAAATCTTTTTTCTTAATGTCTATTATATATATTGTATATGTGAAACCTGGCATTATAAAAAGATTGACTTATTGCAAACAATTTTAAGTAATTTATTATTATTAATTATCGGATGTTATAGTACTATATATGCATTGACTTATTGAGATTAAAATTATCAAGTTAATTGAGTTGTTAATTGTTTGCGGTTACTCATCACATGTTAATTGGACACACTGTCAAAATCTGTTGGAATAATTACTTGGAAGAAACATGAAATATAACTTCATGATAACGAGGATATATGTATGAATGACAGGTATATTACATTTCAGCCTTAGCTTGTGCCCATTTTTTCCCATTAAGGCGATAATGGACATTATGGGTAAGCAATAATGTATCATAAATCCTCACATTATACGCAAATAAAAAGGATATTATTCTTTAGTTGGAACATGTATCAATGTTGACAATTATATGCATTATATACTGTGCTAGCTGTTTCTTACAGGAAGAAGTCCATGCACGTTGACGCCTAATGACCCTCGATCATCCTAACCGTTTATTTCATCTAATGGTTTCATCAATCAAACGACGTCAATTTGAAAGATTAAATCCTGGCCGCTGATCATTCACTCAGTCTTAACCACTCATGGTTTTCAATTTAAAACCATAATCTACATCCTCACCGTCATAGAAGACGTTCACACAGGAGGGATCAGTTCGAGCAAGAATGGTAGGAGAAGATGATCATACATAGTACAATATAATAGAAGAGGAATGGTAGGAGGAGATGATGATGATGTATATGGTTTCACATTTGCTTGGGAAGCCATAAAAAAGCTAAGGTCTGTCCGGCTTTATAGCTGTCACTCGATTACGAATCCTCAGCCTCATGTATTTTATGTGGCTCTTGAGGTTATCCTCTTTGGATTAGTTTTTTTAAAAGTGATTTTATACAATCCAATATAAGTACATGAAATTTATCTCAACTTGCTTAAAATTGCTTTCACAATTGATTCTCGATAATTTTTAAGGTATCAAAGAAATGGAAACCATAAGACATGATACAGTATATATAGAACAAGGATATGCGATGCTTTAGAAAGATGTTGTTTTTTTTTTTTGGTAAAAAGAAAGATGTTTGTTGGCTATGTATGGACTTGTCTTTGTTTGATGTTTCGCTGGCCTTCTCTTAGATACAGAGTTTTTAACTTGATACTCATTTTATTCTATTTATACGGTAAAAAGAGAAAAATTTATTTAATATTATTTATAAGTTGCATCATTAAAATTTTTATGTATTCGATCAATTTTATCCTTTGACTTTGCTACCATGAAAGTGACTCACTACATAGGAGAATTTCGCTTCTGTTTAGTATTCAGTCTTATATATGACCATGGATTGATTTTCTAAATCTGGGATCTTGACAGGCTTTGTCGACTTAACTATTTATTTGTTGCATCATCCTAATTAATTTTACAGTTTTCCTCATTTTCTTCTCTCATATTTAAAAAAATCAGAGGGATTTTAGGAAAAAGTGACAATTTCTTTGAGAAACATGTAACATTAAAGGACGATCATCATTTACCAAAAAATTAATCCCTTCTCACACACCAATCTTGGAGAACATTGTGACGGTTCTACAAAGGAAATAATCAAATGACCCAAAATTGAATTTTTTAATGATGGAATATAATGTAGCGAATTTCCTAATAAAAAAGAATGACGTGGCTTTTTTGTTTTAAAAAAAGGATGACATGGACCAAGAAATAATCTTAGTTTAATTAGATAGTAAAATCACATTTGATAATTCTTGGTTAATTTGTTATTTACATTAAATTACTTAAAAATTAAATATAGGCTCCGCGTAGAAATCAACCTAGGTTAATGTTACTATATTGCATTTAACTTGTTTTTATTTGATTGCCCCACAACGTGATTTATCAGATCCACCCTTAGCTTCTCATCCCATGGCCACCCTTCCTCCTCCTCATGCTCTAAAATTGGAAAAATATAATTAAAATTAGTTTCATTCAATTAATTATAATAGTAGCAATAATCAATTAGCTCAATCAAAATGATGTTTTCATTAGTGAAATATAATTGTCATCACTAATGAAATGAAGAGTTGAAATGAGAGGTAGAGGGGCATTAGACAGGGACCGCAATACATTCCATCAGTATGA
>JANTPZ010011736.1:0-10966 GCA_025593235.1 Vachellia pachyceras | reverse complement strand
ATTTAACTGTAGAGATCAAAATAAAAACTCATTAAGAATATAAGTATCCGATGTCAAGCTCATGCCAAGTATTCATGAAAATATTGGATCAAACCTAACGAAATGATGCTGATTAAAGTCAAAATTCAATCAAATTATAGGAAGTCATGGCATTGAAAAAAGGAGGAGGTACGTACGAAGGATATGGAATAAGAATAGAGGAAGAGGAGGCCATGTGGGACAGCAACATGGCTCACGAACGGGTGATTTCATTTGAAGTCCAAAGTTATTTAAATTCCACATCTTTGATGCCACGTAGGCACTTTTATTCCCCCTTTCTCAAAACCAATATAGGCTCCGTTTGGATAGACCGTTGGGAAAACGGACACAGATTCCGAGGTAATTTATATGAGAGGAAAAGTGTCTCGGTAAGCGCACCCGTTGTGCGAACGGGCAAAATAAACGGAGCCATATGTGTGTACCTCCAAGGATGCTCATTAAGAAAGCATTTTGGATTGGAACCCATTATCCATGTGACAAAGCTTATACAACGGCCTTTAAAAAAAAATAAACAGTACTTGTTAGAGATTTGATTTTACCACGTTGTAGGATATGAGTCAGCTTCTTATCAACTGAATCAACATCTTGTTGACATTTTAATATTTTTAATAAATTGCATACAGTATTATGGCAGCCTTTGATTTCTTGTTTTGAAAACATTTTTTTATTTCCAAAAACTAGAAAAATAAAGAAATTGATGGTTAATTTCTAAGTAAGTGTCTTGGAAGAAAATAGAAACCAATTTTTTAAAATAAAAAATATGCCATACTAACTAATATTTTTAATTTAATCAAATTAAATAAATAAATCATACATTTAGTAGAAGCTGGATAAGTGGTAACTTTGAAAAGAAAAGTACATAGATGTATTTCCAAGCGGAACAAAATCAAAGCTTGCGCTGTTTTTAGTGTATAGTACTGAGTCCGTTTAAGAAAACGATGGATAAGTGCTTTTATTTGTATTTTCAAGCGGAACAAAATGAAAGCTTATGCTGTTTTTAGTGTATAGTACTAAGTCTATTTAGGAAAGCGATGGATAAGTGTTTTTACTAGTTACGAGGTAAATGTGTGAAGAAAATTATCTTATTTTAAGGAAAAACACTGTTGAACATGTGTTAAGGGTATTTAGAAGTTTTCCTAAACACCTACAGTTATTGGGATGAAGTGAGGTAGCAAACGAAGGGTACATTTATCACAATGTTATAAAAATACATTTAATAAAATTCATATCACATATTTATTTCATAGATCATAAATCACAATACAAAAACACCTTCTATTGCCTTTTTTAAAAAAAAAAAAGAGCAAGGCTAGTTTGGTCCCCCACGGCGCACTGATAGACTTGTGACCCTATTTAATCTGTTTACATTACTGGACTTATTTGGATAGCCTGTTGGGAGAACAGACACAGATTCCAAGGTAAATATGTGAGAGGAATTTTATCTTGGCATGCGCATGAATGGATTTTGGTTATCCAGACGGGCAAACTAAACAAGCCTATGAACCCAACATGGTAGACGCCTCACTGTTCGGTTCCTTTCCAAGTAAAAATACCTCAACCCCAACACCTACGGGTTGAGTTTAAGTGATAAACAGTTTGATTCTCTCTGAACGGAGTTTCAAGTTTAAATCTCAACGTATACTAAAATTCTCGTTGAAAGACTTACTCGTCATACCATGTGCTAGATGCGGACCGGATTCGAATGCAGTGAGAATAAAACCACACTATAAAACCGAGTGGGGAGGGAAAAAACTGTACCTCAACCTCACCATTCATGACTGTTTCCTCAGTCAGTGAGTCCCTGCTCTCCCATTATAATAATTGCCCTTTACGTACCCCACACCAATACCCTACAATGGGACCCACACACCCCAAGCACCTCCCCTTTCTTCTCTAAACAAGTTCTTACTCTCTGAACTGTCAGCAAGCTTCTGTCCTAAAACATTACTCATCTTATCGTGCGGCTCAGTGTACAGTGCCTCTACTCGGTAAGGTCTGAGCGTGTACGTACCCTTACCCTTTCGGACGCAAAAGCTGTTTCTACAATTTAAACCAATGAACCTTTCAATCACATGGAAATAACACTATGATCACTGTGAGGCTCACGCAGAAAGGTACAGAGGAAAAGTCATGAGAGTACTCACTGTTATTATTGAAATCACCGTTAAATTGTTCAAAGATTTAATTGTTGATCATTCAATGGATGAAGATGATCCCACTTAGTGCTCATCACCATTTATTAGAAGAAGATTAGAGGTCTTGTGTGAAGTTCGTTTACACTCTTAAATGCGAGTAGAGTTGAAAAACATGGTTTGGTTTAGTTATTGAGTTAACCATTCTTCTTAGTTTTGATGAAATCGTTAAAGCGTTAAAGGGGACTTGTAATGTTTTTTTTATACAAAAATTTTAGGAAAGGAGTTGGGCTCACCGAAGATCCAAGGGCATGACACCTAACTCATGATTCACTGGGGTATGTTCATGCAGGCACTGGAGCATGTCAAGCAAGCTCTTTAGTTCTGACCACGCATGTAGGTCAACCCAACTTCACTAAGCTGTGGTGATACCTTTCCAACCGTCGCGACTGAAGCCACAACAAAGTGGCACTCCCCAGGATCGAATCCTCTCCCTTCAGATGAGAGTACTAGCCCAAACCATTTACCAGTTGAACCCACAGACGATGGGCAAGTGACTTGTAATGTTGATAAGAGGGAGTGACCACGGAGCCACTTTAATTTTAGTGGGGGCATGAATTTTTTAGTTTATATCTAAATTGTTATTAGATTTTTATTATGCACACACTGATTTTTAAAATTTAAACCCACTTAAATTATCTATATTAATAAGTTTGTTGTCATTTACTTAAAAATAAAAAATTACCCCTATCGTCTTAATGTCTTGGCTTCGCCACTTGTGACCACAAAGATGGTCTAACATATTTTTTTAAGTCTGTAGGCTATGGGTCCCTCCCTTCATCAACGTTACATTATTTCGCAATATATATATATATATATCCTCCCACTCCCCAGTAATCTTAAGGATTCATAAATAATTGATGGCCATTATATTATTATAAAGCGTGAATTGGAATAGGGTTGGCCATGAAACTAAATAGCATGAAGAGTTTTATTTAAGGATTAGAATCACTGTCTCTCTCTCTCTCTCTCGTCGATGATAATAAAATCAAAAGCACATAGTCATGTAGCTAGGTGGAACTGGCTTGGCCCCATTATTATCTCTCTCGCTTGCTGGGAATTAATCAAGTGGGATTCCATGTTGCATCGGAGTGATAAGTCAATGATGGCCCTATCGCCAACAAGATTAGTGTTTGTTTTTAGGTTAACTATATATAATACAGTGCCCTTAATGGTCATGGTGGCTCCCAAAGCTTCCAAACACACACACACACACACTCACTCAAGGGGCACCCATAAATATATTCTCCCTTCAATTATATCTCTAAGATTTGATTCCACGAGTCATCAATTTTTGTAATTAAGCTTAACAACGTTCTTGAGTGGGATTCTAATCACTACTAGAAAAATGTTATTTAGCGATGAAAAATCTGTCGCTAAATGACTATTTTCTGTTGCTAAAATGGGGGTCGCTTATAATATTTTCCGTCGTTAAATGGAAATTTTTTTATAGAAAATAGCAATTTAGCAATAGATTTTTCCATCGTTAAATGACATTTTTCTGGTAATATAAATTACGTCTGGTTCTGTATTTTATGTCCATATATATACGTAGACTTTCATGAAAGTGAATGCCAATTTCTCCTATGATTTCTTCTTCGTAAACACGATAACTCAATTATAACACAAAAGCAAGGATTAAGGAATAATTCTATAGGAATTATGCTAGAGGAAAAAAAAGAATATCCTCAATTTGACCCAATATTTAATAAATATATATTCTGTACTAATTTGTATAAAGCATTTGACTATCTATCGGAATCTATGGGGGGGGGGGAATTTAATATAAGCTGAATTGGTGCCTTTGATTGATATATTTATTTATTATTAATTTCTTTGGGTTGATTAGTCTAAAATGTTGAGCATATATACCTAACACCAATATAAAAGCATAATTACTAGCCCTAATACATAGAGGATCATTCTTGTCAAACCAGCATTCAATTGGGTGTTGAAAGAATAATTATGACCAGCCTTTTTTTTAACAAAATAAATCAGTAAATGTTAAGTTAACCAACGTGTATTAATTAAACTTCAAGCCATAAATGTTATATTCCTTTGACTTCATGTTACTTGTCACAGAAACAATTTTTTTTACAAAGGTTGAAAAAAATCTTTCAATAAAATGTCCTGAGTCCTCTTTAAATAAACACCACTCCGAAGTTGAATAAGAGGCAAAACAGAAAATAAAAAAATTAAGGGAAATTTTCCATAAGATCCCAAATAGAGGAAATAATGATCAAAAGGTCCAAAAGATTGGTAAAATTACCATCAGGTCTCAATAATAGCTGATCCAGTTGTTATTAACATCCGTATTAGTCATCAATAACAACCGGACCAGCTACAGTTGGGACCTTATGGTAATTTTATCAATCTTTGAGATTTTTTGTTTATCAATTTGGTTACTTAGGGCCTGATGGTAAATTTTCCAAAATTTAATACATCTTAGA
Source organism: Vachellia pachyceras (assembly GCA_025593235.1). NCBI lineage: Eukaryota > Viridiplantae > Streptophyta > Magnoliopsida > Fabales > Fabaceae > Vachellia > Vachellia pachyceras. The sequence continues at coordinate 6,285 of JANTPZ010011736.1, read as the reverse complement.
ATCTAAAATTGACAAGTATTATGAAACTATTGAAAACAACGTTCTTATAATGAATAGTATGAAATTAATAGAGTAAATTATACCGAAAAGACTGGGAAGAATCCTTCTGATGCCGTGGGTGTAAATTACTCGAGAGAAAATGGGTTAAAAATAAATAAATTTATGAATTATATTTTTCATGGTGCAGAAACAACGGTTCTCTTAATTAATCACCAGATTTCATTCTATATATTAAATAAGATTAGATTTTAAACTCTGGGAGATTTGGTGGACATGATCAAGTGGCACATTTTCCTTAGAGATAAATGGCAACTTAATCGCGACTGTATCCTTAGTGACAAGCTTTTTGTTGACATGATCTTCAACCTATTCCCTCCACTAGCATTATTGTTCATTAACTATCTCATGTAATCATATTCTAAGAGAATGCAAGTGATGATCAATTAATCATAATATGTAAATAGATTTAACTTCACACCAAAAACCATTAATTCAAACTATGATTTTAGTGGAATGTACTTTTTGCCCGTGCCATAAAGTAATCTTAGCTTGCTCTAATTGTTCCTCCTTCAAACTTGTGCTTTGTTTTCACAAAAAATAATAGTTTTAGCAGTTTTTAGAGTAAAACCATTAAAATACACTGTCAATAAGTAATATAAGTGAAAGCATGGGAATCTTGAAGCATTTTCTTTCTTTTGCTAAACACTGATATCTTTTTATTGGAGACAACTTAGTTTGAGACATTTTCGGATATTTAATGTCAGCACATCTTCAACGGAAATTCAAATGCTGATTGACCTTGTTGCGAGGGATTAACTTTTCTTATTATACTCAACTTCTGTCGGTAATTCTAAAGTATGTCGTCTATAATATCAATTGCTCAGGTCCCAGGAAGTCTAAGGAAATTGGCTTCCGCTGTTGATAAAGGTGGTGAGTGGGACTGCTAATGACAACCTAAACTAATTGTAATGTCATAATTAATTAAACACAACAGAGCACTAAGATAAGATTGGAAGAAGCAGTGGAGAGACATGTTTTAAGCTACCAATCATGTGGGGATGTGGTTTTTTTAAATTTCATCCCCAGAAATTAATTAATCACAACTTAGCAAGGCATCAATCAATCTGGTTCACCAAGCTCTAAAGTTCGCATAAAAGGACAAACATTAATTTACACAGTTGCTTAAAGCCTTTGGCGATAGGGACCTTGGCAAGCTTTATTACTGTATCTATAACTGGGTGGAACATCGCCAAAAGGTAAGCCTCATCAAGAACCGAGCCTCCTTTTTGCTTATGATGTAACTTGAATTTTCTTAAATGCTTTTCTTCTTTTTGTTGGTACAGAAGTACGTTGAACATATATCCTCCTATTAAATAATTTTATTGTACTGTTAAATGCTAAATGTTAATATTTTTTCCAGCAAGAATTCCAACTTTGATTTGTAAAATGTGAGAAATTAATTATTTCCATTAGACTTAATGGAATGCTATTGATGTTACGAAATTTTTATTTTTTTATAATCAATTTAATGGTTTTTTTTTTGCTAAACCACAGGTATCCTCCTGATGAAAGAAGTTTTGTTTAAGGTACTGTTTGGTATTAAATCTGGACATATCTTCCAAGCAACTGAAATTCGAAAATTAGTAATGAGGTTTAGCGTTGACAGTTAGAGGAAGATAACATGTTAAGTGGTTTTTAACTTGGGCCTAGGCCCAAAAATTGCGCAGCCCGGTTCTATGATCCAGGCCCAAAGTAAGGGAATGCCTGATTCTGCTCCCTTCTGTCTCATGGTCTCAAGTGTATGTGTACTATATTTGCGGGTGATTGGGCCAACTGGTCAGAGGTTCGGATTTGTTAAAAAAAAAAAGGTATGCCAAAATATTGGTTTTATTGAAAACATGTACGAAATTGGTACGCCAAAACAGAGGTAAATGCAAAAGTTGAGGAGCAAATATTTTATTAACTTTTTTTTATTTAATAGCATTTTTTAAAAACTTTACACGTCATTCATGGCATCACATTCCCATGCCTTTCTCCCTGCCTCGTGATATTATTATGTCTTCCTGCCACTGACAGGTGGCCACTACTTCACTTCTATTTTCTCTTGCCTTTCCTGATCCGCTGACTCAAGTCACGGATTGCTTGAAGCACACTGACACGTGTCAATTTGCACAACTCATAAATTGAAGTAAACATATGAAAAGTATCTCATTTTTTATTGGGCGCTTCCAGATTCCAATGCATTTCTTGAGCCCTAGAAACATAGTAGAGAAATACTTTTACGTAAATCAATTTAAAGATGTGAAGGATATTTGACTTGTTTGGATAATCCGTTGGGAGAACGGACACAGATTCCGAGATAAATATGTGAGAAGAATTTTGTTTCGGTAAGTGTAGGAATGGATTTTGGGAGGCAAACGGCCTCCCAAACAATCCCATTACAAATTCGCATGTCAGAATCACCTCGCCCCAAAGTAAAACACCACACACACATGGGCCTCATATTTCTTTTCATGCGCATGGAGCTTTGCAATCATTCAATGAGCCCATTTTATTATTGGGCTTTTTCTCGTAAACTCATCCCCCCACTTAACTGGGCCCATTCCTCTTTTAGGGACCAAGTTTCAATATCCGCCCTAAGATTAAAATGTTCATGTCTTAGCAGAAGATGCATTGACATTTAATGTCAACTGTTCTTAAGCTTTACAATGCTTAAACGAGCCCATTTTATTACTGGATTTTTCTCTCTCGTAAACTTGTATTCCCCCCAATGAACTGGGCCCATAAGATTAAGGGCTTCTTTGAAAACCCTTTCCAGAATAGTTTTTTAAAGATTTCAAAGTAAAACTTAAGTTTTTGAAAAAAATCTTTATGGATTTCGAGACAAAATCTAGGTTTTAAAAGATTGTGTTTGGAAAGTTATTAACTTCTACGGAATTCGATACAAAAAGTATGTATGAAAAAGGAAAAAGAAATAAATAAAAAGTAGGAAAGATAAAATTATTAGGAGAGATGGTGTGATTTGACAAAAAAATAGCTTTTTCATAACCGAGGTTCTATAGCTAAAATAGCTTATTCTGAAAAATGTGAGTAATCGGACAAAATCAAAATTGTTTTAAAAAAGAGAAGGTAAACAAGCTCTAAAATATTCATATCTTATTGAAAGATGTATTCACATTGGTTGTTCTCAAGCCTTACAATCCTTAAACGAACCCATTTTTATTACTTGGTTTTTCTCTTTCGTAAACTTGCATTCCACCGTTGAACCGGGCCCATTCCTCTGTGGTCGACCAAGTTTCAGTATCCATCACAAGATTTACAAGGTTTGACTCCGTGAGCAGGTGTGTCCATATTAAGTGGCAAACTGATATTTGCCATTAAAGCCACATGCATGCACCAAATCAATTTAGCTTTGATTTTAAAATATAGATTTTAACCAAAAATCTAAATTTTATTCAAGTATAAAAATTTGTCTGAAAAGATATTTTGATTACAAAATCTCGGTTTGAAACCTAGGTTTTTTCTTTCCTACTTTTTTCTCTTTAATCTTTTCTACCTTTTTCCTTCTCTTTCCTTCTTTTTTTCTCTTTCCTCTTTCCTATTTTTTATTTCTTCTATTTCCTCTTTGTCACTTTTCATTATTTATCTTTCTTCTTTCCTACCCACTTTTTTGCCTCGATCCGTAAAAGCTAATAAATTCCCAAACATAAATCACATTTCAAAACCTAGGTTTTGCCTTGGAATCTGTAAAAACTATTTTTCAAAATTTATTCTCCAAAATCTAGATTTTACATTAAAATTTGTAAAAACTATTTTTTAAGATTTCTAATAGCTAAAAGCTGCAATTCACAAATGTAAGATCTCCATTGTGCATGAAATGCAGCTTCCCAGAAAAAAAAAGAGTGCATGCAAATCCACACAATCCATGCACCATGTGATTACGATAAGACTTGTTCTTATATTATTGTTGTATTGATCAGATCAATTATGCACATCTGTTGAGTCATTACAGGAAGCATATACTTGTAATTTTTTTAACTAAAAATCTAAGTATGATGACCATGATCCTGTCAGAGATTTTATTTCCTTTTAAAAAGTTGTGCATGTCAACTGCCACGTGGCCGCACACAGAGTACTGTTGGACGGTGGATGTGATTCAGTCGACATTAAGTTTTGGAAATGCGTGTTTATGGTAAGAGTCAGTTAATGGAGAACCGATGATGAATGTAGGTTGGAGATGAGACATACGAGGAAAGTCACAAGGGTGGATATCATAAAATCATGTTCCATTTTATTTTAATAAAAAAACACACAAGGTTAAATCCTTACTTCAGTTAAAAAGATATCTGATATCTGTACTGGAACAAAAAGAGAGAGAAAAGAATACTGGCTTAAGCCTTCCCAGTTCTCATATATATGGTTGTTGCGTTGCATCTCTTTTAAAGAAAACAAACTCTCCCAGAAAAAATGAATTGCCATTTTGAGAATCCGTTGAAAAATTGATTTTAAATAAGTTGAAGTAAGTATATGAGAGGGGTTTTATCTCGATTTACGTCCAATGTAAAAAAAATTGTATGCAAAGACCCCCCAAAACGGAGAGAGAACGTGGCAGGCAAAGCATAATGGGCCACCCAAAGCTCCAAATAAGACCCGACTTCCATTTAGCGTTAATTGCTCCACTGATGACTCGCCTCTTATGCTATGCTTTGTTTGTCTTGTTGGGCTCTTGGATGGTGCAACTCAGCATCACGGGATTGACTTGGTCCTTATTTATTTCTTTAAAAATATTTTTAAATAACTGTGGCATTTATCATCAGTTTTTTTTAAAAAAATTAAAAACACGACTCATTCAACACGCAACCCAATCGACGTGCCCCTTCTTTCACGGATCGCTTCCACACACACACTCTCTCTCTCACTTATCCCCCATTTTGTACATGAATTTTTTTTTTAAAAAAATGGTAGTGGAATTAAAATTGAAAGCCGAGTTTTAAAACATGTTTTTGTAAGTGATTTTATAAGTATTCTTTAAACTCAAAAGTGCGCCTGACTTTAATGATTTTATAGAACGCTTGGATACAGAGATTAATTTTGTCGATTTTAATAAGCATTTTTTGTTGGTTATGTAGACCATCGATTTAATATTCAGCTTTTGATCTGCTGCGGGGTAAGTCATGAACAGTACAAGGTATATGAACAAGTTACATCCACTCTCATATAACAAACGGGCCATTAGGCACCCTTCTATTTTGGATATGTTTAGGAAGTCCGTTGAGAGAACAATAACATATTCTGAGTTAAATATTTAAGAATAATTTTATCTCAATTTGCGTGAGAATGAATTTTGAAGCCCAAAACGGCCTCTCCAAATATAGCCTTTATTTTTCAACTTAAACAGCATCTAGCACATTGTAATTTAGCATCATCAGTGTTTTTTTAACCCTATTCACCGTTCAAAAGTATCATTCATGTTTTAGTATTGGGGTCGGATGTATAAAAAATATTTTAAAATTTTAAACTCAACTAAACAAATCCTTTCTAATATTAAATATAAAAAAATATTTTAGAGCGCTGATTTAGATACACTACTTGGAAGTCTTCATATGGATGCACCCAAGCCTCTTCTGTTTAGTTGGGCTTTAAATACAAATCTTAGCAACGAAGCAAGGTTGCGCCTTCAAACAAATGAGACCACTCAAGTTTTTTTGAGTGATAAAAAACTCTTTCGGTATTTCAGATCCTTTCAGATCTAGACTAATTCAGGATCGCTATCAGAGACTTCCTAAAGTTTGAACCTAAAACTTAACGAGTACGCAACACCTTATTTTCCCCTTACCAACAAATCAGATCAACCCTCGTCGTCTAGACCACTCGAGTTTGAATGCGAAGTGTGAACTCAAATTCACGAACGCACCTTCTAGATAATCCCAACTGCTCCCCCTTCTCTCTCATCCACGTCACCATTTCCGCGTTTTACTTTACCACTCACCCCCCCTCTCTCGCCCCTTTACTTTCAACTTTGACAAATTGACACGCAAACCATTATCTACCCAGTAACTTTCCGCGAAGCTTCATTTTATAAATTTAAATATAATTATTAATGTTATCTATATATTATCATCATTATTCTGTATGCATATTTGTCTCCACCTCCGACCTTTTTATTTCATAATCTCTTCCCCTCCTCCGATCCATTCCTACTCCGATTCCCATCCTCACTCGAATCTTCATTTCCTACCCCCCTACTAGATCTCTCTGATATCTTCGTTTGTTGAGTGAGGTGTG
>JANTPZ010011733.1:0-16823 GCA_025593235.1 Vachellia pachyceras | reverse complement strand
TGTGCTCTTCACTGCCAAATCAACACCATCTTTTTTGAGATTCTGACTGCAAGATTTAAGGAAAAGGCCAATTTCTTCAATGTTTTCAGGAACATCATCGGAGATATCGAAGCTTTTGAGGTTGTGTGGGATGTTGTTGTGCTTGGAGAAGACCTCTTGGATGTGTTGCTTCGGAGCGATGTAGGAGAAGATGACATTGGGAGCCGCATGAGCAAGCTTGAAGACGAGGTTTGGGAGAGTGATACGGTGGCTTGCAACGGGGAATGGAATTACTGCTACATGCTTAGTCTCATCACATGATGATGATGATGATATTGTCATATTTTTGAGTTTAGGGAAATGAATATTGCACAAGGTTCTGCATAACTATACATACATATTTATGTATATATACTTATGTATGTTTGGTTTGTGTCAACTTCATTGACTGGTAGCTATATGCCCAACTCATTCAATATATGTATTAATATAGTCAGCCGGAGTTAACCACACAAAGTAAAGCAGTGATGATAGTTAAAAAAAAAATTTGTCTTTCACTCGATAATGCACAAAAGTCTACAAGTTATGTGTCTATATTTTTTTTATATCTAATAGTTACTTGTTATCATTATATATGTATTTGTATTATAATATAATACAACTACACGTAATGCAGTGATAATGAAAATATATTATTGTCTTCCACCATTTTACGCGATAATGCTCCTGTCTTGGATTCCTTCCTGGGACGACTTTCAATTTTTTTACAGTTATTTCTGTCCATACATATATAGCTCATAAGTATAGCAAATCCAAGCATATCATTTATTGATATTTTATGGTATTATATATCATGATATAAGTGTCTGTATATCATATATAGTCAACTAATACACTTGACCACAAAAAAGAATGCCGTCTTTCATGTGATCATACTGCTATTATATTGCCGCTTCTTTTTTTCTTGGGACAACTTTTAATTTTGTATAGTTATTTGTGCTCTTAATTACAACTTACAAGGCTCGTGAGTGTAAGCATACCATGTGCCTACCATTTGTTTATATTTTCTAGTTATTATTTATTACGATATAAATATATCTATTATAAAATAGGCACATGATGCGAGACGTCTTATTTAAAAAGTTAGAAACTTGGATCATCATTTTGTTATCTCTGTTTGATCTGACGACACTTGCAAAAAAAAAAATTATTCTTATTATGAATCATCAAAAAAATATTAATTACTCTTTCTCCTATATATAAACTATAATTTTTAGAATAAGACCCATTCTCTTTATTAATTACATGTTGTATTTATTTAAAAATTTCATACACTTTTTTAGTCATTATCTCTTTTACTCATAAAAAATTCATTCTCTTTTTTAGTCATTATCTCCCACATATACATATTATGTATTTTTCACTTCTTTTTTAGTCATTATCGACTCTTTTACTCATCCTTTCTATAAATAAGGATATATTTTAAAAAACACATTTTCTACTCATTTATTTGTCTTTAACTAATTTAACCATTTTTTTATCTACGTAATTTGGCTATTTGTAACTTATAAAGGATCGGAGGAGGTACATGTTTCAATTATCCCTATTTGAAATCTCATTAATGATAGCTTCTATGACTTCTTGGATATGATCTGCGGTATTAATTAAATATGATAAACTCATTTTTTTTAATTTTTAGACAAAGTTAAAGATTTGGCTATGATCCTTTTTGTAAGTCCCTTATTTTCAAGTTTCAACTAATTCTCACATGACAATGAATGACACTTAAATCGTTAAATCTATATTTAAATTGATAATTTTTTTAAATCATTGTCACTTCTCTCTCATCTTTCTCTCTTTCCAACGAAAATTTAATTGAAGTAAAATTTAAAAACAAAAATTAATCAATCTCTAATTGACTTATTTATAATCAAAAATTTCTTCAATAAGGAATTTATAATGAAGACCAGATATGTTTGGTTTAATTTTCATAGTGCTATTGGAAGTACCATGTGATAAGGAAGCACAGTAGAGAGTACATTTTTTGTAGTTATTCTTTAATGAATATAATTTGGATACAGGGAAGTATAAATGTGTATTCCAGTTGGATGTTCCATACTTGCAGCTGTTATTGATTTGCTAGTCTTAGTCTGATATGCTAAACATGAGAAAGCTTGCTTCCTTTGTTTTCGTTCTTATCCTTCACTACTTTATGGCCCCCCAAGCATGGAGCGAGATGGATTCCACCGTCGACAAATTTGCACTTCTTGCTTTTAAATCATCTATTGCAGTGGATCCAGAGAATCCCTTGGTTAACTGGTCTGTCTCTTATTCTCAATGAAATTGGATTGGTGTTGGATGCAATAATCGTCATGTAAGAGTCCATTCGTTAAATCTTATTGACACGGATCTTCAAGGTATGTATCTCCACGATTAGGAAATCTCTCATTTCTTGTTGAACTTGATTTGAGTAGCAATCATCTTCATGGTGAAATACCAAAAGAGTTAGTACAATTGCTTAGATTGAAACAATAGAACTTGAGCTCTAATAACTTTCATGGTTAAGTTCCAGCAAGGATAGGGGATTTATCTAGGCTTGAGTGCTTGAGTTTTAGAAAAAATAATTCAGTGGATTTATTCCATTATCTTTATTTAATCTGTCAAGGTTGGAGATTTTGGATTGGAACGAGAATTTAATTGAATGGGGTATTCCGCTTGAGGTAGGAAGATTTGAAAACTTGAAGATATTACAACTTGCAACTAACAAGCTTTCAGAAATCATTCCCCAAACATTTTCCAACTTATCTTCACTTGAGATATTAAGCTTGGCTCAAAACCATTTGTCAGGTATATATGTGATGACTTGTAGTGTCTATATTTGTTGGGCTTTGATGTTTTTGTCTTGGTTTCCATGTTTTGTCTATAACAACATTTTCTTTTGGAAAGCATCTTTCTTAGTCTTTTTTGCCCTAAAAAAAAAGAAGACGAATCATCCAACTTTCACAATGAATCACTTATCCAATATAACACGCCATAGGAATAATCTGGTATATGGATATTAGTCCAACCAGAATGGAAGGCTCATGGCTTTTAGAAAATAATTATATATATATATATTTTTATTTTAAAATTTGGGGTGAAGATGCAATTTTAACAATGAACTTATTGATGAGAAGGATCAAGTACAATTACCTTCAAAGGGACAAATTTAGCAATAATTAATTAATAAGAGATAAATTTTAGCAACATCATTAACACTTCTTAACTCTATTAATCAATGGACATATATTAGAGTATAAGGCTTTGTTTTGGGATCATTTAGGTAATAAAAATACTCACTTTCGTTAACTTCCTTCAGTAAAGTTTGCTATAAATATTTTTTTCTATTAGTAATCAAAACTACTCATTTTTACTTACTCCTTTCTGCTAAACTTTTTTCTTTCTTTTATTCTAAAAATTAAGCAAAAAAAACAAGAAGTTTTGATTATTATTAGAAAGATAAAATTATTTAAAACAACTTTCAAAAAGTTAAGAAAAAAGTAACAGTTTTGATTGCCTAATGATCCCTAAACGAAACATTAGATCCTAAAGATAGTGAAATATGTCATATGGTTAACAGAGCTAAGGAGGGTTAATAGCGTTTAAATTTGCACATTTATTAATTGATTATTACTAAATTTACACCCTTAAAAAGTTAATTGTATTAGGTGATCTTGGCCAATAATTTCGTTACTAAATTTGCACATTTACCCCAAGTATATTTTATTTCTCAAAATGAGTAAGTATATTATTGTCTCTAGTGTATTGATGACATCAATTTTTGACGTCAAAAAGTGTCACTAACGTACTCCTTGTTTTCATATTTCAAGGACCCATTCCAAATGAGATTGGCTATCTTTCACGACTGAATGAGATGTTTCTGCAAGATAACTCACTTTCAGGTTCTATATACTATTTTTGTTGTTTAAAAATTTAGAGTAGCAAGAATTGATGCTCCCCATAAGTCAATTATATTTGTGTGTGAGTGGTGGTCTCTCGGCCAATGTGTATTTGCGTAAACAGATTATAGTTCATTAATTTGTAATGCGAATTAATTAGTAATTCTATTTGGATAAACCATTATTCAAGTGCATTATATACATTCAAAAAATGGAATTCATGAATATGATTTATTGTCAAAGCAAAAGAATGTAATTCATGAATATGTGCTTGTTTGGAACAACGTTTCCAAAAGCCAAACGCACGTTCAACAGTTTTTTACGCAAAATGAGATAATCTTCACCACATTTTACTTCAACTTGCGTAAAAGTACTTTTCTATCGCATTCCCAAACAGGTATACTAAGGTGTTAGTGACTTGAGACTAATCCTTTAAAGTTTATAGCCTAAAGGTTTTCACTTAATTCTATCAACAAATGTACTTCCAGGCATTTGAACTTATGCATTCCTTTTTATGAAGGTGAAGCTATTACCACCTTAACAAACAACTTGTTGATGGATGATAGATAGTTTAATGTGAAATTGAATATCAATAAAATAATATGAGGTAAAAGCACCCGTATTGTCTTTTATATTTCATTTTTTAACATGTTATCTTACAAAGTGCTAACATGTGCATACAAGTATGATAGATAGTTTAATGTCAAATTGAATATCAATAAAATAATATGAATAAAAGTACCCATCTTATCTTTTATATTTCATTTTTTACACGTTTTCTCAGAACATGCAAACATGTGTATATATAAACGGATCATGATGATTTATTATCCAAGCAGAAAAAATGATCTTTATTTAACAATTGTATTTTAAATCTAAGTCATTAAAACTGTATTTGAATGGTATAAATCTCACCACACAGTAATGAGCACATAAATTAAGGGAGGAGGGAGGAAGAGCATACACCTGGACACATATGCCAAATGTGCAATATGTCAACTGATCAGGTCATCTTAGTTAAGAAAACAAATTCCCAAGTTGTTTGTTTTTTTTCAGATTAAATTCCTCAATCAATATGTAACTGCACATCTTTGTTAACAATATTGTTGGATTTCAACTCGTTTTCAGGTATGCTCAAAAACACAAACACACAAATTCTTGTCATTCTTTTTATAAATATAAATAAAAAACCAGGACATGCTCTTGTAGCAGTGTATATATCATAACATCAAAATGTGGACATGAATATTTATTTCCACTGATCGCTTGCTGTAGAATCCGTCTTTCATAATTCCATAGAATTTTTTTTTTGATTCATGATTTTCATTTTTAAATTGTTCATTCCAATCCCCACTCTATAATTCTAAAAATAGAAGAAAAAAAAGTAATACGAAAGGGAGATAGGACCCTTTCGGGGAATGATTGGTTTGCCGGAAAAGAAAAGGCGAGGGGGTTAAACTTCATTTCTTTCACTTTCATTCATTGTTTAGAGTTAAGAAGGATTCAGTGAGCATATTTCTATCTCACACTAAGCCGGGAAATTAAAAAACGAGAATCAATCTGGAAATCTGGGAATAGGGATAGGGATAAACAAGTTATTGAAAAATGGTTTTTCGATAAAAATTTGGTTAAATTGCACAACAAGACTGGATCTTATATTTAAGATTAAAGGTAGTTTAAATGTTATATATTGTCCATCCCTGTTTTCTTTAGGCAATCTTGATAAGCTTGAACTTTTGGATGTCTACGATAATAATCTCAATGGATCCTTTCCTTCCCATATATACAACATTTCGACATTACAAATTGTTTCCCTGGCAAAGAATTTGTTCTCTAGTTCTCTCCCATCCAATTTAGGAATTGGCATTCCCAACCTGATGCAATTGAGGTTGAGACATAATCAACTTATTGGAAAATTCCAAACAGCATCTTAAATGCTTGTAAGCTCATTTACTTAGATTTATCCGGGAATACATTTAGTGGAGTTATACCCGAAGTGCTTGGTAATCTAACAAACTTGATGGCATTATATCTTGATGGGAATGATTTGAATGGGTTGATACCAAATACAATTAACCAACTGCAAAGCCTTCAACATTGAAGTCTTAGCAACAATAGACTGCAAGGATCCGTCATAAATGAATTGTGCCAAATCAAAAGTTTGAGTGAATTGTATCTTGCCAACAACATGTTTTCAGGTGTGATTCCAAGCTGCTTCACAAATACTTATTTGGGAAAGTTGGATTTGAGCTCTAACAAATTGACTTCTCAAATTCCCTCTTCATTTTGGAGTCTTAAAGATATGTTGATCCTAGACTTATCCTGCAATGCATTGACCGGAACAATTCCACTTGAGGTATTAAACTTGAAAGCAATTATACAATTGAACTTGTCAAGGAATCGATTCTCAGGTAAAATCCCCATAACTATGGGAGGTTTGCAAACATTGCAAAATCTATCTTTGGCTCATAACAAACTGCAAGGGTGTATTCCTAAATCATTTAGTGGCATGATAAATATTGAGTCCTTAGATCTTTCCAAAAAGTATTCGTCCGGCTTGATTCCAAAGTCCTTAGAGTTACTTGTCCACATGAAGTACATTAATCTTTCATATAATTTATTGCATGGAGAAATTCCAAGTGGTGGTGGTTTTCAAAACTTTACACATGAATCTTTTATGATGAATGAAGATCTTTGTGGGAAGCCCCAACTAAAAGTCCATCCATGCTAACAAGGAAACAAGCACATCTCAACTAAAATGATGCTTATGGCATGTAATTGTTGCAATCATTTTGGTTGCTTCATGCTTAATGTTTCTCAAGTTTAGAAGCGTCTTGCCAGTCATGAGATGAGCAATAGAGAATTCTTGACTTTTGATACACTTATCAAGATATCCTATCATTATCTTTTGCAAGCAACAAATAGATTTGATGAGAGTAATTTTCTTGGCAAGGGAAGCTTTGGATTAGTATACAAAGGAATTCTTTCAAATGGAAAGAGAGTGGTTGTGAATATATTTCACTCAAACTTGGAAGAAGCGTTGAGGAGCTTTGATATTGAATGTGTTGCCATATGTAATTTATGCCGTCGAAACCTCACTAAGATCATCACCTGTTGCTCAAATGATGATTTTAAATCTCTAATAATGGAATTCATGTCAAATGGGAGTTTTGATAAATGGTTGTACTCCAATAACTATTGTTTAGATATAGTGCAAAGATCGAACATAATGATTGACGTTGCATCAGCATTGGAATATCTTCATCATGGTTCTTATACACCTGTGGTCCATTTTGATGTAAAGCTAGGAAATGTTTTATTGGATGAAAATATGGTGGCCCATTTGAGTGACTTTGGAATTGCCAAATTGTTAAGTGACACTCAATCTGAAATTTGCACCAAAACTTTGGCTAGAATTGGTTATATGGCACCAGGTGATAATTTAGTAATCATCTTTAATTTTATTAATTATTTTTTCTTATATTCATCGTCCATGTGCATAAATGAACATGAACTCTTGCTGAAAGAAACTACAAGTTATTCCACTATTTAACTTAGCATTCAAATTTGTATGTAGAGAATGGATCAAGATGAGCTGTTTCAATGAAAGGAGACGTATATAGTTTTAGTATTTTGCTTATGGAAATGTTTACAAGGAAGAAACCAACATATGAGATTTTTGTTGAAGGTCTGAGTTTAAAAGAATTTGTTAAGAAATCAACACCACATTCAATTATCAATATTCTAGATATCAATTTGTTGCACAACACAAGCGAAGAAAAAATGGTAATATATTATTTCATACCTCATTAGTTTTTGAGTTAGCCTTAAATTGTTACAATTATACACCTGAGGCAAGACCTAACATGTCAAAGGCCGTTGTGGTGTCACTGGAAAAATGTAAGGCTATGTTAATGTAAAATCTTCAAGTAACCACTTGTTGAATAACTGTACTCAACGAAATTGTATTTGCAACTATCTTAAAACCTATTGATTGTATTTTTTTTCGGGAACATGTCATATGGAGTGATTATGTCTCTGGTAATATACATTAGTTTTGTGTGTGTGTTACAAATGCGCATTGAACAATACTAGCTTCTGTTTTAATATAAAATCCGATTAAGTTTTTTAGGAGATTAAAAAGATTAATTAATTGATATATTTATCATTTTTCTTTAAACTAATTTACTTCACTTATAAAATGATATATAGTCTTATGATACGCATAAATAAACATTTCAAAGTAATGTATTTAGCTTCTTTAATATTTTAAAAAATGATATAATTCTTATATTAATAATCGGATGTAATATGTAAATGTTTGTCTCTTTTCCTCCCTTCCACTTGGTGTCAAAACCAAAAATGAAAGTAGGAATGTAACCACGTTATCAAGTTTCATATTAACATTTTTATACCATCTCTATGATAAATCCGATAGAATTCGTCACTCTATACTAGGCGAGCTTGTGATCTAATTGTCAAGACTGTACGTAATACTATTGTTCTAACACTTTTATATTCCTACAATTTTATTAATTCAATGTTCTTTATCTTTCTGCATTAATATTTTTCTTTTGCATTTATCATTAATTATTAGCAGCATATATTAGTCAACTAGCAGTCCTTTTACTTCCTACTCCTTATTCTTTTTCCTCTTTCAACCCCCTTTCATTTGATGTCAAAGCCAAAAGGGAGAATAAGAATTGATTGACAAAATGTAAGTTAAAGTTTATTTTATTATGTGTTATGTAATTAAAATTTTCATTTTTATAACAGTTTCTGCGCATGAGAGTCTTAAAATTAATTACTTGATAGTGTTGACCTTGTGAAAAAAAAAAACCATCACTTAAGGGAAGAAATTTTTATTAATCCTAGTATTGGAGGAAGAATAATTTAAACATGAAGTAATGCTACCAAACTAAATGTGCGCCAAAGTATTCCTCAATTAATTTAAATATTTTTATTTAGGCTAAAGTATATTTTTAGATACAATAAAGTATATTTTTTTAGTCATATAAGTTTACATGAAGTTTCATTTTAATTTCTTAAATTTATAAAGTGTACTTTTTAATCATATAAGTTAATTGAAGTAGTTAATATGTCATGTGTTTCTCTTAAATGCCATAATTGTCTTTCTCAATTGCCTCCCTCCCTCCCTCTCCTATTTGATTGTTGTCATCAAGAGATTATCAATTGAAATAATTTGAAAAAAACTTGATATTATGAAATATTATATTTAATTAGGATTATGTGCGACTCTGCTATTATTAGTTCTTAGGCTTAATAATGGAGGAGTACATGCCAAACCTATGATTGCATAGAGAAGTTGTTGAAGTCCAAAAACATTTTGTAGGTGAGAATTTTTGCGGTCACAACAATTTGTTGATAAGAATAAGAGTTTTTGAGATTTTTTTTTCTTCTTGTTTGGAAAGTTCAGAATGCTAGAAGTTACAGACCTTTCATTAATATTTAGAAGTGATCCTTCATAGTTCAAACAACCCACACCACCCAGCATTAAATCAGTTAAAGCAATGATTTAAAGGTTAATGTATTAAATCGGGTTCAACTCAAAGGTTAGATAAATTATATTAAAATAATAGAATTTAATTACCGGTTATAAAATTTAAAGGATTATGTTCTTTTTTTATAAGATTTAATTGGTTAAATTTTGCATATCAATGATTGAATTTTCCATTTAATATTTTTCCATTTACACAATAGCTACGCATTAGATGTCAAGCCTAGAGAATTCAGTCAAATTGACACTACTACAAAAGGGTAATATTACGTTTAGCTCACATGCTCATTTAAAAAAAAAAAAATTGGACGTGAGAGTTATTAGCGGGGCAATTTTACATGAGAATATATCATTTTACGTCTATTCTCACAACTCCCTTACTATACGTTCAATTTTTATGTGACAACTACATACATATACCGTTCCTAACAAAGACGTTCCCCAAAAATGGATGTGAAAACACCCTAAAAAACAGAAGTAAAAAGTGTTTATTGTAGTAGTGATGAAAAGCGTGAGGTGCAGAAAGATCACATTGCCCAATTTTCAGTTTTCATCTCTCAAGGTCAATAACTTGAGAACCTGTCCATTTGAAATAAATTCAACTGTCTATTCTTTGCTTTTCATTTTCTGATAGATGATGCCTTCTTTCTTTGAAAAAAATTGCTTCTTACTCAATCCTCACCATGGAAAATTCAAAAAACAATGCTCTCATGGTGAGCTGCTCGTGGCAACAAGAAAAAGATAGCAACAAGCGAGTTATGAGAGGGAACAGACACTTGCTCGCAAGTGATAAGTGAGGCATTCGATTTTTCCTCTTCTTTTCCTTTCTCATTCTTCATTTTGTTCTCCTATATGCCATTTGCTTCCCATTACATATTTTTCCTTCTTCCTCTTCTCCATCTTCTTCCACCATCTGTCTTTTTTTTTTTTTGTTTAGAAGGGCAACTGTCCAACCCATTCAGCTCAACAGGTTGTCTGGATTAATCCCAGGTTGCACCAGTTTGCAAGTTTCCCGAGTCATTATATTACATATCAGTTTGTAAGTCAAATAAATTAGTTTGGATGAGATGACAGAAAAAGTCACAGTTTCTCTGCCATTTTCTCCTTCATCATCAATACACAAGGAAAGACCTCCCATCTTGGAGATGGCATCACCTTCTTCCTCGCTGCACCGGGCTTTCACTTTTCCAATCCAGATGGAGCCAGAATTGGCCTGGTGAGTCGAATGCAATGGAAGGATCCAAACTATAGAAAGCAGCATCCCTTTGTGGCTGGGGAGTTTGACACCTTCTCAAATCTTGATCTTGGGGATCCTCCTTATGGTCATGTGGGGCTTGATATTAATTCTATTAGTACAAAGTATACTACAGAGTGGTTCAATGTTAAGGATGGGAGAAGATATGATGCTGAGGTCAGTTACAATTCCAGTTCTTTCAATTTGAGTGTAAGTTTTATTGGGTATCAATATGGCTCCAGAATTCAAGAGAATTTATTTCGTACTGTCAATTTGGCTTCTGTTCTTCCAGAGTGGGTTGAGTTGTCAATTTGGCTTCTGTTCTTCCAGAGTGGGTTGAGTTTGGATTCTCTTCTGCAACAGAAATTTTACATGATGCGATCCATACTCTTCGCTCTTGGTCCTTCTGTCCATGTTTATACAAGGAAGATCATAACAATCAGAGCAACAGAGGATTAAAAAAAGCATTGATTATCGGAGGAGGTGTTTTGATATGTGGAAGGGGTTTGATTTGGTTTATGATTTGGAATATCAGAAGAAGAGGAAAAGGAAGAAGAATTGATGGCTTTGGTTTTGAGCTAATAAGCATGGAAGATGAGTTTCAGAGAATCATAGGGCCTAATAAGTTTCCATATAAGCAGCTTGTTAAAGCAACAGACAACTTTACAGAAGAGAATAAGCTTGGAGAGGGAGGATTTGGTCGAGTTTACAAAGGGTTCATAGAAGAATTGAATAGTCATGTTGCTATTAAGAAAATATCTCAAGGATCTAAGCAAGGGGTGAAGGGGTACGCATCAGAGGTCAACTGAGGCACAGGAATCTGGTTCGACTAATCGGGTGGTGCCATGAGCATAATGAATTAATGCTAGTTTATGAATTCATGGAAAACAGAAGCTTAGATTCTCATCTCTTCAAAGGCAAAGGTCTCTTGACATGGGGACTGAGATACAACATCGCTAAAGGCCTAGCCTTGGCATTATATTACCTCCATGAAGAGTGTGAACAATGTGTAGTTCGAGGGACATAAAAGTAAGCAATGTTATGGTAGATCCAAACTTCAACGCGAAGCTTGGAGATTTTGGGTTGGCTAGACTCGTGGACCATGCAAAAGGGTCAAAAACAACAGATCTAGCGGGAACATTCGGATACATGGCTCCTCAATATATTTCAAAAGGAAAGGCCAGCAGAGAGACCTACTATATAGTTTTGGAGTAGTAGCTTTGGAAATAGCTTGTGGGAGACAAGCAATCAAATTCAATTCCGATGAAGAACAGGTTTTACTTTTGGATTGGATTTGGGAAATCCACAGCAGAAAAAGTGTTCTAATTGAAGCAGCTGATCAGAGATTGTGTGGAGACTTCAATGAGCAGGAAATGCTTACGTTGATGATGGTGGGATTATGGTGTGCTCATCCAGATTATATTCCAAGGCCTTCTATAAGACAAGTAGTTCAAGTTCTTAATTTTGAAGCACCTTTACCTAATCTTCCATTACAGAACCCTGCACTTGCAAATGGTTCTGTTAGAAGCAGTGAATTTACATCTTCATCAGTTACTACTAGTGCTTCAAGGATCAATCATACCTTACCTTTAAGTGATGGCTTTCTCACTGGCTCATCACAATCAAGCATTCTTCCAGTAGACCCCATTCTGCATACATACTAAATTGAGATGAACTCTGTTTCATATTTTGTTTTCTGCCGGAAATGAGGATGGAGATTCTGTTTGTTGTTTCATAATTCATGTGTACGTAGTTCTGGCAAATTTTCAATCATAATATTCATTTGGACACAGAATATTCATGGCAGATCAAGAAAAGCATGTGTATAGAACAACATAGCACTTGGGTTCTAATGAAGACAGCTACAGAGTTTTGTGATTAGACATGAGAGAAATGTGACTTGTGAGAAACTGACTCGTTAAGCCAAATAGTCAATGAATCCTAAGGCTTGAGTATCACTTAAGGTATTGCTCGTTTCATAAAGTGATGAATAACTAGATGGAGTTTGTCATCTACAGTGGAAGAAATTATAAGATTCGCAATCTCGAAACCCTCTCTGCAACAATCGAGTTGCTCTATCCCTCACTTCCTTCTTCCTCTCTATCTGACATCTCAACAAGTAGGCTATACATGAACTCCTCTTTTGCAAGCCAAAAAAAACACTTTCAGAAAATGAACTTTTGATCTAACTGATGTTCTGCTACTTTTCAGACTCAGTTTGCAAAAAGGAAATTACGAATGAAAACCCAGTTTTGTGAATGCAAAATAGAACATATGGAGAAGGATCTTGGAATTGAAGGGCGTCTTCCTAAGTAGAAAAAAGACTAAATATATATAGATTTGTGTGTGTGCACATAGATTGATAAAAGGCAACTGATAAATGAGCTGAAGTTAATATTTAAGATTGATAATACAAAATGATGATTGTGAAATTGACAAGAATATTATATATAGAATACAAGTTGGATGGTTGAAATTAAGAGAAATTACAAGAGTTATCTGAAATAAAAAAATAGCTAATAAATTTAAAAGAAAGTTTTATCAAATTAATATAAAACCAACAATGATCTGTCTAAAAATTTGATTATTGATAGATTACAATAATGTTGCATAATCTATATAATCCATCATAAAGCTTATTCTAAACATAAGTTAGAGTAGATTTTAGAAAACTTGAGTTCAGTTTGGTAAACTTTAAACCAAACACAGACTATGCTAAACTACTTATGAAACCAGCTTCCCAATTCACCATAAATTCAGCTTCTACTGCATTACAACATCCCAACATTCTGGTAAAAACAAAGTCATTTAAAAATGAAGAATGGTTTGGTTTAGGAAAAAATCGCCATAAATCCCTATTTCAGAATTTATTTAAGAGAATGGTGCTAAAAGCATTTAGGTGCGTGGGAAGAAATAAAATAAAATGTAAGAAATGACCATACCTGCTTATAATGATATATGCAACTCACGTTTCTTGATATGAAAGCCATCTTCCCAGACGTGTAAAGCCTCTGGTGGAAAATAACTTTTACAGTTCGAAGTAAAACTTAGATTTTAGAGAAAAGTTTTTACAGATTCCAAGGATGATAATAGTTTTTACGTAGTTTGAAGCAAAAAGTAAGTAAGAGAGAAAAAAAAAGAGGAAAGAGAAATTTATTATAAGAGAGTGTGATTTGACAAAAAAATGATTTTTTTTAAAAACTAAACATTGAAAAAATGTGAATATTTGGATAAAATATAAATTTGAAAACTATCTTACAGATGAGCCTTAGATGATCTTTCTTGCTATACAAATTCTCTAATATGCAAATTAGGGAAAGGTGACTTGCACATCGTGAATTCGCACGTAGGGAAGGTGATTTGCATATTGCAAAAAGTCACTTGAAAGTATACTTTTAGTACTTTATGTTTGCGTCAGGTTTCATTTTAGACCTTTAAGTTTAAAAAGTAAACTTTCAATCCCTCAAATTTAACGCCGTTAGTTTCTCTTAATGGAAGTGGTTGACTTATCAAACTTAATGCTGCTATTTTAAATATTTTTTTATTTTACACAATTTAAAATATCAAATTTATTATAATATTAAATTAAAATTAAGATATGAGCATATTTTGTCAATATTTTATTGCACACTTATCAATTAAATTTGATAAATCAGCAATTTCCGTTAAGAGAAACCAACGGCGTTAAGTTTAAGGGACTGAAAGTGTACTTTTTAAACTTAAAGGACTAAAATGAAACCTCACGCAAACATAAAGGACTAAAAGTATACTTTTAACCTATTAAAAAATGTCATTTACATCATGAAATGTCACTTCCACATTTGAGAGGTAAGTTGCATATTAGGAAGCTGGCTTGTATATTTGAAAATTAGCATATCAGGAAAGATCATTTACATATTAAAGAAGGTGAATTGAATATGAAAAAAAAACAGGTGAGCTACGTATTATTACAGAAGGTGACTTACATATCATTAATGGTTGTGTGTTTATTTCTTACATTTTTCCATTTCTTCTCTGAAACTTAAATAAGTTCTCAAATAGGGATTTATGGCCAATTTCGCATAGTCTATATGTATACGGAGAATTGTACTATATATTTGACATATATGCAGTGTTTAGGTGTAAATTCTTCACATGTTAATTGTAAATTTTGGAGTGTTTAGGATTTTTTTGGTTTAAAAAGATTACGATTATTTTTTTACCTTTCCAATTTTTTTAGCATAGAAAATATAAGCTGAACAAAAAGTAACTGCACCAGATTATATTAAATAAAAACAAGATCGGGGTTATTCAATTATAATTAATGATATGCTTTAATTTCATATTTTTGATGAAAAACTATAACTATAATTTTGTTGTAACTGTAAGCATTAAAAAATATCTAAATTGAATTCTTGGAGGATTACACTTGATCAACTTTATTTTTTTTAAATCGTAAAAAAAATTTGATAAAAAAATAATAATAAATTTGATTATACGTTAATAAAAGTTGGTATGAAGAACTGCATTATTCTAAAATTAAAAATATTAAATAACGAAGTGAAATTTATTTATGATAAATAAAACATTATACATTTCATAACATTGAAAATTAAATGAATCTTTTATGAGTAAAAGGAATAATGTAATGCGTTATTAGTATTACTTATCAGTATTATTAGTTTATTGCGTGTATTTAATTTTTAATAATTTGATGTAACGGTAATACAGTATTCCCGTCATCCCATGTTATGGGTACCCCACCGGCCACCTCTGTTTGTCCGCCTCAGTACTCACTATTTGGCCTCACTCTCCCCACGCCACGCCCACAATATTCTTTTTCATTATCCTCTCTCTCTCTCTCTCTCGCCAGAAGGGCCCCCATTCCATGCTCAGTTCTTATCCTTTCTGAGATTTTTCTTCCTTTTCTTCCTTTTTTTCCAAAGTTGGGTCATTAAATTTTTTCCTTTTTCAAGATATGTTTATCATAATTTCCTTCCCCCAGATGCAGATTCCGGGTCGTTACTGTGTGCTGGTTTCTGTATACTCTGTTCTTGAGTTGTATGTTCTGCGAATTTTGGTGGGGTTTTGGGTTATGGATGTTGCTTCGATTTTGAAGCTTTTTAATAAGGCAACTGAGACTGGATTTGGGTTGTCTCTTCGAGGAAGCTTCTTCCGTGTTCTTAATGGATTAGCGATGCTCTTGATTTTCGTGTTGTGTGCGAGGTGTTTGCATTTTGGTTGGCATTTCAAGGGTTTGATTCGCTTTCTATGCGAATTCGGATCGAAACCAAGAAATGGATTCTGTTTTAAGAATGGCGTCGTTGAAGTTTGTGCTTCAATGATCACACATTTCAAGTGTGGCCCACTAGAATCTTCTCAGAATCCAAATTCACTGAACAAGTACAATCCATTCCCTCGCAAAGAGAACGCGAAGCGTAACGATGAGGCTGACACAGATTTCGATATCTCAGGAGAGAAAGCACGCGATAATGAAAGTGAAGTTCATGATGATGAGGATCTGGAAATCGATGTAATAAAATTGAGAAAACTGGTGAAGATTGAGAGGAAGCGAGCAGAATCAGTCTATGAGGAGCTTGAGAGAGAGAGAAGAGCATCTGAATCAGCAACAGAGGAAGCCATGGCGATGATTCTTCGTCTCAAGAGTTCAGTAGAAATGGAAGCAAATCAATTCCGAAGAATAGCAGAGAAGAAGCAACAATATGGCCAAGAAATGATTGAGTCATTACAGTGGATTACTATGCAGAACGAATCTCAGGTTAGCTTGTTGGAAGATAAACTGGTTCTGTACAGAGAAAAACTGGGACAGTTCATGAATGAAGAAGAAATAGAACAATTTGAAGGGCCATACGATGATGAAGCCAATAAGGCCTTTTCAAATTTCTCTGTGGATAAGGATTTAGACGAGACACTAATTAGCTAATCTGAAATGTAATCACAGACCTTTTGTTAGTAGTGAAGCTTTATAGCTACAAAGAATGTACTCGGCTAAGTTTTAGTTCACAAATGTATATTGTGCTCACTTGTAGAGAGATCATTAATAATAGTGGAGGCTTATGTTAAATTTGACATATATTTTCCCTTTCGTGGGTAATTGATCTCTACTTTCACATTTACAAGTATATTATTGATTGAGTTTCTTTAAAGCAGATAA